>VIRR01000455.1:0-294454 GCA_008638375.1 Nyssa sinensis
TTGGAAGATCCTTGAAATGAAATGTGTCTTTTGTGGGCTACCTTTGGCAGACCATGCTCATCTTTCCTTCGGTTGTCCCTTTACTCTTGACTTATGGCATCACTTTGTAGTCAAATGTAATCTGTTTTGGTCCCCTTATCCTTGGCATGAAACAATTCAATGTGCTACTCAAGCTTTTAAGGAGAATTCGGCCCAAGATTATATAAGTAAGCTAGTGCTCTCTACCCTGGTTCATACAATTTGGCTTGAAAGGAATTGAAGACACTTCAATAAAGAATCAAGAACCAAAGATCAGCTTATTGAGGGAATTAATTTGATGGTACGGAGCAAGTTTGTAATATCCCGACCCGGGATACGTCACGTATACCGAGGTAGGTCGGTTGAAATATGTAACTTGAACGGTAAGAAAGGTATATCACGGTATTTCACAGAAATGAATGACTGGAAATGGAAAATGATTGAAATATATAACAGGTGCTGGGTAACACCCGAGCACCCCAGGACATTGCATCGTAAAGCGTGCACGCACGTATTCCATGCATGCCCATGTTTCACAGACACGTAGTATACTGAAAATTAGTGTATGCATACATGCCCAGAGTTTAAGTATATGCGTATATGTATGGGCGTATAGGTACGTATAAAATATGTATAATTATGGGTTATACATGTATATATATATTATATAATGTATTATAATATATATATATATATGTATATATATGTGTGTATTTTAAATTAAAATAAAAAGGAAAAGAAAAGTGGGCAAAGGCTGCTATCAGCAGTGCAAGTGTGTGTGAGTGGGTGATTATATGTATATATATATATATGTATCAAAAAGTGTGTGTGTGTGCACGGTTCAATGTGTGTGTGTGAGGAGTTGAGTGTATAACACTCAATAGGGAATGGTGGTGACAGAATTAGGTGTTGGAGTGTGTAAGAAGGTCACAGGGCATGGTGAAGTCTGACTAGAGAGAGAGAGAGAGAGAGAGAATGAAAAGCTTATTTCATGCATGAGATCTCTCACTCTCGGGAGAAGGAAACCAAAAAGGAAAAGAGAGTTTTGGAGTGAGAAGGAAGGGGAACAAATCTGGAATAGAGGCGCGAGGAAGAGGGGCTCAACACCAAGGGAACCCGAATTTAAAGGTGAGCCACTGTTTCTGCTTCAAAGTGTTATAGCATGATTTGATTCATTTTGATCATAGGGTCTAAACAAGCATGAAATAAGGAACTAAATGCAAAAAAAATGAGGCTAAATGGCTAAGAAACCGTGGAGAAAATCCGAGTTGCAGGTTCGGAGGGATAATCGGGTCTCACTGATTTTATGGTTAAAACTTGTTTAAAAGTTTATGAAAATGATCCTTATGCATGCAGAAAACTATTAGGAACAAATTAGATCCAAAACAGTCAAGAAACTGTTACGAAATCAAGAAAATCAGTTCACCGGAAAAATCAGGCCGACCCCTTTAGGCTCTATTTCATGAAGATGTGGAAAGATCTAATGGAAACCAAGGGTAGATTTGAAATCCTTAGGAAAAAGGGAAAAGAATGGCATTTAAAATGGGCCGAAATCTCACCGGAAAATACGTGACAGTCGCCGGAGAAGACGACTGTTCACGCCGGAACCCTACCGGAGACGGGGGTTATCGGGTTAAGTCTAGACGGATCCGGGTTCGGATCGGGTCGGTACCCGACCGGAAATAAATGGGACCGAAGCTGTGTCGTTTTGGGTTTTAATTTAAATGAGATTGGGCTGTTTGGTTGTGGGAATAATAAATAGGAATTGGGTTTTGGGGTTAACCGAAATAGGGATAAGGATAGGGACTGGGTTATTGAAATCCGGTTCTCTGAATGGACTGAACCGTTTGGTTCAGGGGAAGGGCAGACCGGTTTAGGGTTTTTAGGTCTGAACCAACTGGTTCAGACCGCAGCTTTTAGTAATTGTGAACCGGCCCCAAATGTTTTGAAAAATTACACTGTTGCCCAAGTATAAAAATTAATTAAATATTAATTTTTTTTAATAATGCCCCTATTTCAAAATTTGGTCAAACGAAGTCCAAACGATACAAATGAATAGTCAAAACCTATTATCTCGGACGTTCTAAGTCCGATGGTGGGGTCCGTTTTACGAGACGGAACCCCAAAGGATAAAATACCGCAAAAGTGCAAAATGACTATTTTGCCCTTTTTAGTACAAAAGTCCAAATGGAATTCCGCGAAAGCCTAAACCGACTTTCTTCGGCGTTCCGGACTCAATGGTAAAGTCTAAAATAGTATTTGAAATACTTATGATAGAAAGGCATAAAATTTGATGAATAGCATTTATTCTGAAACGTATTCACTGATATATAGGAAACTCGAAAGGCAAGGGTTTACTCACGGATTCCTGATCTAAAATCACGATAGAGGTAAGTGGATCACTCTCTTACATGTGGTGTTTCCACAAGCCAAGTTTATTCTTATACTGCCAAACTCGTACTCCTGAATGTATTGATATCCTTGTGTTCCACAATTCGATATTTCCTATCTTGTGGACATTTGACTGACTGATGTATAATTGTTATCATGTTTCCCTGTGCTTTGAAAGCACCTCATGTTATTGCTATCCACAATGTGATATTGTTCTATCTTGTGGACATCGATTGACTGTTGTATCATTGTTATCATGTTGAACCATGCCTTGAAAGGCGTACTGTTATGTTTTCACTGAATCTATGATATTCCATTTTATACTTCTATGGAATCACGAATGATCATGATATGTTATGAATACCAAATTTGTGCTCAGTCACAACATCCATCCGATGCTTCAGTATTGACTGGAGACCTAAGGGTCAAGTCCATGAATGGACAGGTGGCAGGAATGAATTCCTCGAAGGCTTTCCACCGGCAATTGACTGGCATGATCATTGGCATCTCATTGCATTTCACTGGCATTGCATTGCAAATTCACTGGCATGTTACAGAATAAAAGCATCTCTTATGGCTGAAAGAACTTGATTGTTGAATGATATTATTCCTTATGATTCTTCAAGTCTCGAAAGACTTGCATTGATTGGTTTGATTGTGATCGGTTCATTGTGGCAGTACTTCATTGTTGTTATATCATCATTGAATTCCTTCATTTTGATATTATACCCAATGCTCCTGATTGTGTATTGTGATCACTGTTCATTGGCCCTCGTGGCAATTGTATTCATTGGCCCTCGTGGCAATTGTTCCATTGGCTATCACAGCATCTTATTCTTATGATTGGCTATCATAATCTTATTCATGGATTCATTGATCATCAATACCAGTGTTGGAGATTTGCATTTACTTACTGAACTTTGTAGCTCATTCTACCCCACTTACCCCCCATTTCAGGTGATGACGCTGCGAGACCCCAGTAGGAGTCTGAAAGCGTAGGGGGACATTTTGAAGTACGGTATCAGTCTATGTTAGTTCTCCCATGTATTCACCACCCCGGGTGCTAGTTACGTTTAGTTCTCATTTTGTCTTATGTAGAACTATGTCATGTATTTAATAGACTTCCACTGTTAAACTATTTAAAAGACTTCCGCTGGATTACTGTAATTGATAAAGACTTCCGCTGTTCATTGTTTAAGATTTTTAGTACATTGCATATTAGTACTATGATACAGGAATGGAAAAAGTAGGGACGGCCTTCGGGTCGGCCCCGCGATACGAGAACCGCATAGGGTGGGTTTCGGGTCGTGACAAAGTTGATTGGAGACAATAGCCCTAAACGCTCCCTTCTTGATAAAGATCTGTTACTGCATTAGGATTTGACTTTGGACAGTTAGTTGACTTTTCTTGTTTGCTTGTAAAATGGGGTAGGATGGCGGGCAATCTTGTTGAAGGCTTTCTATCCTTTTCCAATTTTTTTTATTCTTGTTCTCTTGCTTTGCATTTTTGTAGCTCTCGTCGTTGAGCTTTGTTTTGTTCCTCATATATATCTTTCTTTTTGGTTATAAAATTCACCTTTACTTACCAAAAAAAAAATATTAACTTTATATTTCCTCTCTCTTACTAATCTGATTTTTTTATCCCTTTTATGTATATGTATATATATATATATATATAACATATGTATAATACATATATATATACACGTATATATAGACAAATCTTTACACAAGCTCCTCAAGAATAGTCAACATTGATGGGCTAGATATTCCAAATTGTGGGTCCTTTGCCCATGTGAATAATTATCTTTCTTGTCTTTCTCTAATAAAAATTAACTTGGATAATTATAAGGTTTAGTTTATAACCTAGGAGTAGTACAAGTCTATCTCACTTAATGATGGGCACCATGGTGGACCGAGTCTTAAAGATCCCTTACAAGTTCCAGATGAGCCAATCATAAGGTCAAGAGCTAAGAATATCAAGGAAACAATGCAAGGATTGGTGCAATCCACTTGGCCTGAGTTTACAAATTCATCAAGCAAGACCCCAACATTCAAGATGGGCTTGAAAGAAGAAGAACCAGCTTTAATCCATGTGATACAAACTACAGAGGGGGGCGGCATAGCCTAGTAGTTTTGTATAGACATTTTAGTTCATTAAGTATAGGCATGTGGGCCTATTTTATGTTTCCATGGTTGTAGGCATTTGGGCCTACTTAATTCATTTATTGGATTTCTTTTATTAGCTTTAGGTATGTGGTTTAGGATGTTTTGGGCCTGAAGATGTTCAGCCCATGTCTTTTAATTGATGTAGGCCTTATTCGGCCCTAAAGTTTCACAGAGGGGTTTCAAAAGACTTGTAGTTGTATTTTGTTGGGGGGTTGAACATGAATGAAGCTTTCATCATAGAGAATTTTTTGTTTTTTCTACTTGTTCTTGACTGAACTAAGAACTTATAAATGCAAACCCTTTGTGGCGTTCCCATCAAATCTAGGTTCTTGAAACAAGATTTCAACAGGTCTAGATCATCTTGACTTGATTCTTGGCTTTCTTGGGTAAGTTTCAGTTTGATTGTGGGTTTAAGGGATTTCGATCTCATGGGTTCACATCATTTGGTATCAGAGCTCAAACTCTAAATCAGGTTTCATTTATCCTTTTTAATTCTTGCATTTGGGTTTTGTCTTAGGCTGTGTTCTAGGTTTTTCTATTTTGATCTGCGATTCCTTCTTCATTCTAGTTAATTTCGTGTGTTTGAATTCAGATCTATGATTCTCACTATTGATACCCGTGTATTTGATTCAAGAATTCAGATCTACGAATTCTTTAATTGATTACACGAATCTTTGCTTTAAATTTCAGATCTATAATTTCCAGATTTGTAATCTTTGTTTTGATTCCTTCTATTTCTGTTCCTTGTTGTTGAAATTAGATCAATCTTTTTCAAAAATTGCAATTATTGTTACTGCTTGTGATTCTCTAATCTTGTTGTTGATTGATCCTTACCTTCAAAGGGGTCAAATATATCATCTTTAGTATCTTTTTTCCTAATTGCTCTTTTCCTCGTACAATTCTTTGAGATCCGTGTCATTTTATTCCTTCTTGTTTCTTGAATCTATTGCTGATTGGAATAATACAAGGTTATGTCTTGATTTAGCTTAACTAGTTCTTCAAGAACCTGAAAGGAAAAACAAGTGAGGTAAAAGGCAAGAGTGGGTGAGAATAGTATTAGAAAAGCCCAAAAGAGCGAAACACGAGTGACGTGACAATATTTGAGTGTAAACACGTAAGGGAGTGTGTGAGGTTTTTACCACTAACATCCTTGTTTTGATGGGCATTTAAAATGTCTCATAAGAGTGACTCAACACCTAAAGAGGAGGTAGCTAACTCATTCTTTGTATTACAAGCCACGCAACAATAGTTTGAGCGATTGAATTTGGTGTTTGGGGACATGAGGGATAAGATGGATCGACAAGAAGTTGTGATTAGAAATCTACAAGGTGGGCGAGATAAGAGGAGACGTGAGCCTAGCATTGAAAATGAGTATGAGAACGAAGAAGATGATGAGGCCGAGGATGTAATATCCCGACCCGAGATACCGGGTCATATGGCACACATTACGAGACAATGAAAAAATTGTGTAAAGGTTTTTACACTAAAGAGAAAAATTGATTAATTAAATAATTAATCAATTTAATTTATTAGAATATATTTAATTGTTAAAATTAAATTCATATAAACACATATACACACATTATGGTGTATTGTATGAGTATATTATCAAGTGTGTATAAATATGTATATATATAAATATATGTACACAAGGAAGGATATATATACATATATATATATATATAATATATATATATATATACATATGTGAACAGTGTGTGAATAGTGCAAGTGGGTGTGTGTGTGTCGGCTGTGTGTGTGAGTGTGTGTAGATGAGTTTGTGTGTGTATATATAATATAAATATAACACAAAAATATCAAGGGCCATTTAATGTAGGTTGCCAAAAATGAAAAAGTAGAATTAATGGAGTGTAAGATGGGTTGATAAGGTCAAGAATAAAGGCTAAGAAATCAGAAAGAGAGAGAGAGAAAATGAGGAGAGAGAGAGAGGTCGGTTTCTTCCTTTATAAGACAAATCAAAAGCATGCAAATCATGCTTGTATCTCGTGAAAGGAATCCAAGAGGGAGAAACTGAGAAGCTAAGGAATGATTTAAAGCAAGAAAAAGGAAGGAAACCGAGGGAAAGAAGGTGAGAAAACTCAAATTTCCATTTTTCTCTCTCTAGAATATTGCATTATTGAGAACTGTTTCGAGTTATTCTTTTAAGTATGATGTTTAATATATGTTTATAAGCATGTCGAGCATGATTTTAGGCTTCAAAAACACTGAAAAATGACCAACCCAAGAACGACTGCCATGGATGACCTTCAAAAGAACAGGTCTGAAATGGGTGAAATTAAATGGGTTATAGCTTACCAAGACCTCAAGATGAGGTCGAGAGGGTTTCAGCAATACCACTACGCGATGAAAAATCAAAAGAAAAGCCTACCAAATATTCACTTCAGGTACGGGTTCAACACCCCAACCTCACGAACTTTCATTTAAATCCATTTTTTTGAATGGAGAGTAAAACCCAATGAAGAGGGGATCACAAGGAATCAAACCCCAAGGGTTTTGGCTCAGAAATGAGCATGTATGACCGAATTACAGTTCGGATTATCAAGGTTGAAAACGATCAAACGAAACCCTTTTGAACTCCAAAATGAATGCCAATCGAATTGTTTATACATTAGGAACATTTTGGAACGAAAACAGTAAGGATCCATGGATCCAAACTGCACGAAATAGGAAGAAATGGATTCAGAAATTAGGGTTTTCAGTCGGTCGACGTGAGGAAGACAAAGATGAGTTAACTCGGTTTTTAAAATAAGGCTGGGTCGACTCGGACAGGTGGCAGCCTCTGGGCTTGCCACCGATTAAATGGAACGACGACGTTTTGAGTGTCGGTTTAAATAAATGGACGCTAGGGCTAACGTCATCATGACATCAGCCACATGTAAATAAACCGGATAGACCGGTTGGTTTACAACCAGACCGGACCGGTTCACTTAAAATTAAACCAAACCCTTTGGTTTTCAAGTTTATTTAAAAATAAATAAACCATGGCTTCCTATATTTACGGATTGGCCCCAACTGTTTTAAGAAACTCTACTGAGGCCCAACTGAGGGAAAATTTATGCATTTAGACCCCTGGAAAAATAATTAAATAATTAATTTAATTATTTAATAAATAAAGTTAAATTACTATTTTGCCCTTGGGTCATAAATAGAGCAAATGAAGTCCAAATTAAGCATATGAATAGTGTATCCTTACTATTTTGGATATTCTGAGACTAATGGTAGGGTCCGTTTTACAAGACGGGGCCCGAAAAATAAAAACACGTAAGGGGTAAATGACCAAAATGCCCCTTGACCAAAATTAACAAGTTATTAGTGTATTCTTACTGTCTTGGACCTTCTGAGTCCAATGGTGAGGTCCACAACATGAAATGGGGTCCCAAAAAATAAAGACACGTAAAGGGGTAAAATGACCAAAATACCCCTGGTACCCCTAAGGCCAAAATGAAATCAGAGAAGACCTAAATTGACTTTCTTTGACATCCCGGACTCAAAAATGGAGTCCAAATTACTGAAACGAAGTACAAAAAAATATGACACGTAAAACGGTAAATGATCATTTTGTCCTTTTACATATAACAGTCCGAATAAAATGTTAGGAAAGCCTAAACCAACTTTCTTGGACACTTCCGGACTCAATGGTAGAGTCTATTCGACCTAAAGAAATGTCTAAAATAAAAAGACATAAAATTTGATGAATAGCATCTGTCAGATGACTATAAATTAGAGCAATGCCAAAGTACTAATACTAAGGCATGTACGAGAAACGAAATACGAAAAGACACGACACGTAAACATGTCAAATAAATAACTTTAAATTAAAGTTAATGGAGCTCCCAGAAGAGTATAAATTGAAGTAAATTCAATTTCTAACACATTAAATTGTGTCATAGGTTAAGAATACGAGTTACGTTAAGTACATATGAATTTATGAAATCATTGTAGGATCTAATACGATTTAAGCATAAGTTAAGGAATATCGAGATGATATTACAATGAATGTGAAGTTGATGAGATATTTATGAATTGTTCTTAGGAACTACAAGGAAAGTGGGAAAGCGCATTATTAGCACTAACCCTAAAGACCAAGGTGAGTAACCTTGTGTTTGAATTGGAGATTTAACTCCATGGATTTAAAAAGGTTTTAAGTTCAAAGATATGAAGTATTTGAAGTTTCAAATTCAGTATTTACATGATGCAGTTTTAAATTGTTCTATTTTATAACCCCATTGTGACATGCTTAGTGATTGGTTTCTGCAACAGTTTTCCTTCAAATACTTTTCAGCATGCCTAGTTAAATTACAATTATTGTTAACTATTCTGAATTTGCTTATTTCAAGTATACGAATGTTTATTACGAATTTATGAAAAGCATCTATGAGAAAAGTCACATGATAAATATTTTATAAGATAATGGTGCATAAGCACACAGGCAGTATTTTGGGTTTCTTCGGATCTCATTGACCTGTCAAAAAAACCACATAGTCAGTATTTTGGGTTCTTATTGTAACTCATTGACCTGTCATGTGAAATGCCCGGTAGCAGGATCTAATCCCCCAAGCAAATGAGATATCTCCATTTATAAGTAAGATGGGAGTCCGGTTCGAAACGGATTCCACTAATGGAAGTGATAAGATGACAAATGGTTTGAAAATGGAAGCAGGTTTTTACTCTTATTTTCAATATGCATATGTTTGAGTTTTATATACTCTATTTAAGAAATACATGATATGTTATATGTTTTAAAAGTTCACATGTATAAGTTTAGCTTGAATACTTTAAATGTTTCAAAGCTATTGTTTTATGAAATGCACATGTTTTGAGTTATATACTCTATTTGACGAAGTATAAGTATAGCTTGAATACTTTAAATGTTTCAAAGCTATTGTTTTACGAAATGCATATGTTTTGAGTTATATACTCTATTTGACAAATTATGAGTTTAGCTTGAATACTTTAAATGTTTCAAAGCTACATGATTTAAGGAATGCATATATTCTGTATTCAAAGTATACGAACAATTGGCGGTGATTATTTTACAAACTCTTATGTACTAAACCACTGCTAATTGAAAACCCCATGACGAATACTGGAATTGCTCACAAGCTTAGATTAGCTTACCCGGACTTTGTTCGGACCCCCCTTTTAGGTGATGCAGCAGACAGGGTCTTAAGGACGATGACGATGAGTCTAGCTGTTTTTTTTGAAGGATATGTTTAAGTAGTTTCTTTTGAAGAACCTATGAACACTAGTAGTACGTTTTTGTATTTAATAGACAAAGTAAGAATATGTAATAAGCCCTCAGGGCAACCGAATATGTATTGTATTAATGTATGAAGTTTTAAAGTTTTCGTTATACTCTGAATGTGTAACCATGTATGCTATGTATGGAGCGGCAGTACCGGACGGATGTGCATAATTTAAAAATGAGAAAAGAAAAGAAAAAGTTTTTCACGCTTCCGCAAAACGTATGTTGCGCATCTATTCGATACCGCTGCCTATGTGAGCCTTCGCCCAAGGGTCTTCGGGCCTGAGGGTGGCGGTCGCGATGCGAGATCCGCACAGGGTGGGTTTCGGGTCGTGACAGAGGAAGACATAGCATCTGAAGTTGGAATGGGTTGAATGGGCAGACTTAAAGGAGGTAGGTGTGGAAGAGGACATAAGAGAAATCCAAGGGGTTGAGGTGGGGTATATAGGTACCTTGGGAGCATCAAAATAAAAATACCATCTTTCCAAGGTAAGAATGACCCTGAAACTTATTTAGAGTCAGAGAAGAAAATAGAGTTGATTTTTTATTATCATAATTATTCAGAGGAGAAGAAGGTGAAGCTGGCGATATTTGAGTTTACTGATTATGCAATTATTTGGTGGGATCAATTGGAGACTAATAGGAGGAGGAATTATAAGAGACCTATAGAAACATAGGGTGAGTTGAAAGCTCTCATGAGGCAGAGATTTGTACCTGACCACTGCTATAGAGACCTCTACCAAAGATTACAAAACCTTACACAAGGGACTAGGAGTGTAGAAGATTACCATAAGGAGATGGAGGTGGCTATGATTCAGGCTAATGTAGAGGAGGATCGAGAGGCCACAATGGCCAAATTTTTAAGTGGTCTGAATAGGGACATAGCCAATGTAGTTGAGTTGTAGCATTATGTAGAGGTATAAGACATGGTGCACATGGCTATGAAGGTGGAGAGGCAATTAAACAGAAAGGGGACAACAAGGTATAATTCAGTTTCTAGCATTCTTTGGAAACCAAAGTGGGATAGAAATGATCTAGCTGTAGTAAAAGGGAAGGTCGAACCACCTAAGGGACAAGATGTCATGACCCGAAACCCACCCTAAGCGGATCACCGAATCGCGATCGCCGCCCCGAGACCCGAGGGCCCCGAGACAAGGCTCGCATATGCAGCGGTATCGAATAGATGTGCAACATACGTTTTGCGGAAGCGTGAAAAACTTTTTCTTTTCTTTTCTCATTTTTAAATTATGCACATCCGTTCGGTACTGCCGCTCCATACATAGCATACATGGTTACACATTCAGAGTATAACTAAAACTTAAAAACTTATAACATTAATACAATACATGTTCAATTGCCCTGAGGGCTTAATACATATTCTTACATTATCTACTAATACAAAATGTACTAATAGAGTTCATAGGTTCCTCAAGAGAAACTATTTAAACATATCTTCCCAAAATCAGCAGATTCGTCATCAACGTCCTCAAGTCAAGACTGCTGCTAATTACCTGAAAGGGGGGGTCCGAACAAAGTCCGGGTAAGCTAATCTAAGCTTGTGAGCAATTCCAGCATTCGTCATGGGGTTTTCAATTAACAGTGGTTTAGTACATAAGAGTTTGTAAAATAATCACCGCCAATTGTTCGTATACTTTGAATACAGAATATATGTATTCCTTAAATCATGTAGCTTTGAAAGTATTCAAGCTAAACTCATACTTTGTCAATAGAGTATATAACTCAAAACATATTGCATTTCGCAAAACAATAGCTTTGAAACATTTAAAGTATTCAAGCTATACTTATACTTGTGAACTTTTAAAACATATTTCATATCATGTATTTCTTAAATAGAGTATATAAAACTCAACATATGCATATTGAAAATGAGAGTAAAAACTTGCTTCCATTTTCAAACCATTTATCATCTTATCACTTCCATTAGTGGAATCCGTTTCGAACCGGACTCCCATATTACTTATCTATGGAGATATCTCATCTGCCTGAGGGATTAGATCCTGCTACCGGGCATTTTACAGGGCAATTGAGTTCCGTAAAACCCAAAATCCTGCCTATTTTACAGGGCAACTGAAAACTCAGAATCCTGTCTAAGTGCTTATGCACCATTCATCTTGTAAAACATTTATCATGTGACTTGTCTTATAGATACTTTCCATAAATTCGTAATAAACATTCGTATACTTGAAATAAGCAAATTCAGAATATTTAACAATAATTGCATTTTAACTAGACATGCTAAAAAGTATTTGAAGGAAAAACTGTTGCAGAAACCAATCACTAAGCATGTCACAATAATTTCTAAAACAGAACAATTAAAAACTGAATCATGTAAATACTGAATTTGAAACTTCAAATACTTCATATCTTATACTTAAAACTCTTTTTAAATCATGGAGTCAAATTTCCAATTCAAACACAGGGTTACACACCTTGATTCTTTAGGGTTAGTGCTACTAATGCGCTTTCCCACTTTCCTGATAGTTCCTAAGAACAATTCATAAACATCTCATCAACTTCATATTCATTGTAATATCATTTCGATATTGCTTAACTTATGCTTGAATCGTATTTGATCCTACAATAATTTCATAAATTCATATGTACTTAACGTAACTCGTATTCTTAACCAATGACACAATTTAATGTGTTAGAAATTGAATCTACTTCAATTTATACTCTTCTGGGAGTTCCATTAACTTTAATGTAAAGTTATTTATTTGACGTGTTTACGTGTCGTGTCTTTTCGTATTTCGTTTCTTGTACTTGCCTTAGTATTAGTACTTTGGCATCATTTCAATTCATAGTCATCTAACAGATGCTATTCATCAAATTTTATGTCTTTTTATTTTAGACATTTCTTTTGGTCGAATAGACTCTACCATTGAGTCCAGAGTGTCGAAGAAAGTCGGTTTAGGCTTTCGTAACTTTTAATTCGGACTGTTATATGTAAAAGGGCAAAATAGTCATTTACCGTTTTACGCGTCATATTTTTCTGTACTTCGTTTCGTAATTTGGACTCCATTTTTGAGTCCGGGATGTCAAGGAAAGTCAATTTAGACCTTCTCTGATTTCATTTTAGCTTTAGGGGTACCAGGGGTATTTTGGTCATTTTACCCCTTTACGTGTCTTTATTTTTCGGGACCCCGTCTCGTGTCGTGGACCTCACCATTGGACTCAGAAGGTCCAAGATAGTAAGAATACACTAATAACTTGTTAATTTTTGGTCAAGGGGTATTTTGGTCATTTACCCCTTACGTGTATTTATTTTCCGGGCTTCGTCTCGTAAAACGGACCCTACCATTGATCTCAGAATGTCCAAAATAGTAAAAATACACTATTCATATGCTTAATTTGGACTTCGTTTACTCTATTTATGACCCAAGGGCAAAATAGTCATTTTACTTTATTTATTAAATAATTAAATTAATTATTTAATAATTTAATTATTTTTCCAGGGGTCTAAATGCATAAAACTTTCATAATTTGGGCAACAGTAGAATTTCCCAAAACAATTGGGGTCAATCCATAAATAGGTAAAGTGTTGGTTTATTTTATTTTTAATTAATTAAATAAACCAAAGGGTTCGGTCCAATTTAAAATGAACCAATCCGGTTCAGTTATAAACCAATCGGTTATCCGGTTTATTTCCATGTGGCTGACGTCATGATGACGTCAGCCCTAGATCTCATTTAAATTTAACCGACAATACAAAACGACGTCGTTGGATTTAATCGGTGGCAAGCCCAGAGGCTGCCACCTGTCCGAGTCAACTCGGCCATTTTAAACCGAGTTAACTCATCGTCATCTTCTTCATTTCGCCCCTACGTTGCCCTAATTTGCAGGTTTTCTTTTCCTTCTATTTCGTGACATTTCAACCAATCTTTCTTCACTGTTTCTAACCTAATCCATTTCTGGTACATTGGTTTAAAGTTTGACATTCATTTTAGGCCTTAAAACCTCGTCATATGTTCGGTTTAGAACGAGATAATCCAAACTGTAAGTTGTTCGTAAATGCTCATTTCTGAGCTAAAACCCTTGGGGTTTGATTCTTTGTGTTCCTTTTCTCATGGAGTTTCATTTCCCATTTAGAAAAATTGGTTTAAACGTCAGTTTGAGAGGTTGGGATTTTGAACCCGCACCTGCAACTCTATTTTTGGAGGGCTTCCTTTGAGCTTTGTGATCGCGTATATAGGTTTTTAGTACCCTCATAGCCTCATATCGAAGTCTTGACAAGCCAAAAATGGTTTGGTTGCCATGGGTTCAGACCTGCTTCAAGCAAGGTCCTCCCATGGCGGTTCTTCTGGGTTTCATGTTTTTGGGGGTTTTTAACACTCTATTTCATGCTTGACATACTCATATACATATATTTAACATCATACTTGCATATCAAACTTAAAACAGTCCCTATAATGCTCAATTTTCTAGAGAGAGAAAAATACAAGAATTTGAAACTTTACCTTTTTACAGTGTTTTCTCTCTTGTTCTGCTTCCAACTCTCTCTCTATTCTCCTTACTTCTTCTTCTTTTGGTTTTCTTCGTGAGAGATCAACATGCTTTGCATGTTTTGGCTTTTAAAACAAGGTAGCCGACCTCTCTCTTTCTTCACTTTCTCTCTCTATCTCTACACGTTTGCAGCCCTCATTCTTGACCTTATCATCCCATCTTACACTTCATTAATTCTGCTTTTTCTCTATTCAGCTTTCTCTTCAATTTTTGCAAGATATTTCATATATATATACATATAATATAATACACACACTTATATGTGAAGAAACACACACTAGCCGACACACACACACACCTCTTCACACTTACTTTTAGATATTTTCACTTATATATATTTAATTTAATCATGTACATACATGCATACTTACATGCTTCCATATACATACATGCATACATACATATATATATATATAATAGTTTATTATATTTTATACTTATACTTTATACAATGTATCTAGGTATATATATACATAATATATATACATATACCCACTTGTCCACTTATACATGCCTATATACACTTGATAGCATACACACATAATACACCATAATGTGTGTATATGTGTGTTCATGTAAAATCAATTTTAATAATAATTTTATTCACATATAATAAATTAATTAATTATTTAGTTAATTAATCCTTTTTAATGTAAAATCTCTACATAATTTTCGTTGCTTCGTAAGGCGTGCCATATGACCCGGTATCCCGGGTCGGGATATTACACAAGATAAGAGAGCTAGTAAGAACAAACCTAAGGTAGATTTCCAACCTTCAAGGAATAGAGATATTAAATGTTTTAAATGTTTCGATTCAGGGCACATGTACATCGCGTCTCAATGTCCAAACAAGCGGGTGATGGTTATGTGTGACAATGGGGAGGTGATGACTGAGAGTGAGGATGATAGTGACGAGATGCCCGAGTTGGTTGATGCTAGTGATGATGATGGAGTGAAATACCCTGTAAAAGGTGAGTCTTTTTGTCACGACCCGAAACCCACCCTATGCGGATTTCGTGTCGCGGGGCCGACCCTAAGGCCGTCCCTACTTTTTCCATTCCTGTATCATAGTACTAATATGCAAAGTACCAAATTCTTAAAACAATAACAGCGGAAGTTTATCACTACAATAGTCAGCGGAAGTCTTAACATACATCATATGGTTTTACAGTACCGAGTCAAAACTAAACATAACCAGCACCCGTGGGTGGTGAATACATGGGAGAATTAAAACATAGTCTGATACAATTCTTCAAAATATCCTCCTATGCTTCCAGACTCCTATTGGGGTCTTGCGGTGTCATTACCTGAAAAAGGGTAAGTAGGGTGGAATGAGCTACAAGAGCCCAGCAAGTAAATACAGATCTCCAACACTGGTATCGAGGATCATAAAAGAATATGAATCCAAGAATAAGAATATGATAGCCAATCATAAAAATAAGATGGTATAATAGCCAATGGAAACAATTGTCATGATGGCAAATGAACAGTGGGATCACAATGTGTAATCAGTAGGAATGGCATAACAATGTCCTGGAATTCTCGACGATAATACAATAACAAGAAAGTACTGCCAATATAATTGATCACAATAAATCAATAAAGGAATATCTCGTAATACAAGATAATCACAAGAATAATGTAATTCAACAATTATAGTTGAGCAATCGTGTAAGAGATGCTTTTATTCTATGTCAGGGCTTAGCACGCCCTCGGTCCTTGGGGGCCCGGTTTACCCCCTTCAGTGCATTCCAGTGTATGGCCATATGTCCATTCACGGACTCGACCTGAAGGTCTTCAGTGTATTTAAAAGCATCGGATGGATATTGTGACTGAGCACAAATCCAGTATACATAAACATTTCATGATCATAAATGATTCCATAGGAGTATATAAAAATGGATTATCATAAATTCAATGGAAACATAACAATAGGCATTTCAAAGCACGGTTCAACATGATAACAATGGTACAACAATAAATCAATGTCCACCAGATAGAACAATATCACATTGTGGAGACAATAACATCAGATACGCTCAGGAGTACAAGTTTGGCAGTAAAAGAATGAACTTGGCTTGATAACACCACATGGAAGAGAAAGGGTATCTACTTACCTCTAATGAAATCTTAGCTTAGAAATTCGTGAGTGGGCCTTTCCCCTTCAAGTTTCCTATATATCAATAAACGTGTTTCAGAATAAATGTTTATTCATCAATCTTACGTCTTGTCATCTTAAGTATCTCTAATGCCAATTTAGACTTCACCATTGAGTCCATAGGGTTCGGAATAATAAAAATTCACTAGTTCTTTAATTTAATCGGAGTCCATTTGACTCACCTATGAAGCAGGGGTATTTTGGTCATTTTTACAAGTCGTAACTTTTTGGGACTCTGTCTCGTGAAACGGACCTCACCATTGGACTCAGAGCATCCGAGATAATAAAAATTGACTAATCATTTACCTTATTTGGACCTCGTTTGACTCGTAATTAAGGTAGGGTTATTCTTGTAAAATTAACATTTTCTTGTTGGGCCTTAGTGGAATTACCTATAACTTTCAGGGTCAAAGTGTAATTATGCAGAGTTGCGGTCTAAACCAGTTGGTTCATGACCAGAAACCCTAAACCGGTCTGCCTATTTCCTGAACCAACCGGTTCAGTTCAAATCAGAGAACCGGATTGAGATATTCTCTTATCTACCTTATCCACATTTTAGATAACCCCAAAAACCCAATTTGATTTACTATGTCCGTGTCCAAACAAGCCCAATCCCTTTTAATTTTAAAACAAAACGACACAGTGTTGGTACCCGTATTGCAGTCGGTCGGATCTCAACCCGACCCGACCCAGACCCGGTCTCATCCTGACCCGAAGAAGCCCCCGCTAATCCGGTCGTCTTCTCCGGTGGGTTTTCCGGCCATTATCGCTGGAACAATAAAATTCTCTACGGATCTCACTGATTTCACGTCCTTTTCCTACTGTTTTCGTTCCAAATGAAATCTAGGATTTAAAGAAACGTTTGACGACTAAATTTGGCTCTCCATGTGATCGGTTTTCCAACACCCATTCCCAGTTTCTGGCGTTGCACCGGTGAGGGAATAACTGGCCATAGAATGGCCATTTCTTGACCATTTAAACTGATTCAAAGTGTTTTCAGATCCTGGGGTAATTTCCTATTCATATTATGGTTCAATTTTCCATTTAGGTTCACCTATTTTAAATCACCATTTCTAACCGAAACCCAGTTCTATTTTCTCTTGTTTTTCCTCCTTTGTTTCTGGTCCTACTGTTCCAGTATCAGTTCTATAATCATATAAAGTAAATCTAAAGAATAAAGGCGCAGTGGTTTACCTGTTCTCAGGCAACTGCTGTACCTCAAGTTTCAGCTTTCTCTCTCTATCTCTACGTCTGATTCTTTTCTCTCCTTCCAATTCTTGCGATTCTATTTTCTCTCTCTTCAAATTCCTTCTTTATTCCCTTAACCGACCCTCAGTTGGTGGCCTTTGCCACCTGTAGCTGCGGTGGCAGCATACCCATGCACACAAGACACCTCACACCCATTTCTTATATATATATATATATATATATATATTTACATATATTATTCAATCTACCATATATATGTTTATATGGCTGTATACATATTTATATATATATATATATATATTCATGAGATCACTTTAATACATTTTTATGCATATATATTCATATATACATATCCATTTAATTATGCAACATAAACTTAAAATAGTTCGGGTTTTATTATTGTATCGACTTACCTCGATATTTGTGCCGTATCCCAGGTCGGGGTATTACACTCTTGTTGCCAGGCGTGCTCTCAATACGTAAATTACGATAGATGATATGGAGCAGTAGAGAAAGAACATATTTCATACTAGATGTCACGTAAACAACCAGGTGTGTAGTATGATTTTAGACGAGGGAAGTTGCACCATTGTAGCTAGTACCACCCTAGTTGAAAAGTTGAGCTTACTTTTACTGAAGCAGTCCTAGACCTTATAAGTTGCAGTGGTTGAATGAATGTGGGGAGGTCAAGGTGAATAAGCAAGTTTTGGTGGCTTTTACCATTAGGAGGTATAGTGATGAGGTGCTCTGTGATGTAGTTGCTATGCATGCTAGCCATATTTTAATGGGGAAGCCATGGAAATATGATAGGAAGGTGATTCATGATGGGTGTAAGAACAGGTACAGCTTTGTAAAGGATGGAAAAACAATCAAGCTTGCTCTTTTAACCCCAAAACAGGTCCATGAGGACCAATTGAAGCGAAAAAGTGAGATTGAGCGAAAAAAAAAAGGGTGTGGCCGCAACACAAGAAAGAAAAATAAGAGAAAAGAAAAATAAGTGTGAGGCCGAAACCGTCAAGAAAAAGAGAGAGTGAAAAAGAAAATAGAGAGGTGGCTACGAATAAAGTCAGGTAATGCTAACACAGGTGCAGAACATAATCTTTCTTTAATATTAGCAAATGCATTCGCTTTGATCAATCCCCTAATGAAATTCAACATTCTTTTTAATTATTTCAGTGAGTGGTGCAGCAATGGTGCTAAAATCCTTAACAAAACGCCTATAAAAACTAGCTAAACCATGAAAGCTTCTTACCTTAATGATGCCTTTAGGTGTTGGCCACTCCTGGATGGCCTTGACTTTCTTTTCATCCACCTCAATACCTTTCGTGCTACCAACATAACCGAGAAAAATAACTTTTTCCATACAAAAGGTACATTTCTTAAAATTAGCATACAACTTTTCACATTTCAACACCTCGAACACACATCTTCAATGCTCAATATGTTCATCTAAGTTCTTGTTGTACACTAGGATATCATCAAAGTACATGACGAAAAATTTGCCTAGGAACGCACGGAATACATGGTTCATTAATCTTATGAAGGTACTAGGTGCATTTGTAAGTCCAATTGGCATAACCAACCATTCATAAAGTCCTTATTTGGTCTTAAAAGCAGTTTTTCATTCATCTCCCTTTTTCATTATAATTTGATGGTATCCACTTTAAGGATCTATTTCACTGAAAATACATGAGCCATGCAATTCATCAAGCATATCATCTAATCTTGGAATGGGATGACAATACTTTACCGTAATATTATTGATCGCTCTGCAATCAACGCACATCCTCCAAGTCCCATCCTTCTTTGGTACTAGTAGCACTGGTACTGCACATGGGCTCATGCTCTCTCTCACAGACCCCTTGCTCATCAAATCTTCAACTTGCCTTTGAAGCTCCTTGTGGAGAAAATTGACGAAGCTTAGTGCTACGTTTAAGTCTTTAATTATTGGCTTCCTTTGGGTCCATTTTGGGATGATATGGGAGAAAGAATTATCTATCATTCTGGGCTTGCTAGATCAAACCGTGTAAGCCAAATTATTGAAGGGAATGAATGGAGGTGGCCTAGCGCTAACTCTTACCAATTAATAAACCTCAAGCGCTTTATGCCCCCGGGGTATACCCCAAATATGTCTATGATTCACCACATTCAATGGTTAGGCCATCCTTTTGGTGTTTTTTTTTTTCTACAAAATCAGCTTGGCAAGCAATTTGGACTCCAGGCCTAAAGTTTCGCGTTGGAAGTTGGAGTTGTTCTCTCACACTATTCCAAGTTGTAGCTTCATCCTTTGGTTAGCCATTCGGGAGTGGCTTACTACTCAAGATCATGTCTTGAAGTTTGGAAGCAACCTTGAAATGAAATATGTGTTTTGTGGGCTTCCATTGGAAGACCATGCTCATATTTTCTTTGGTTGCCCTTTTACTCTTGACTTATGGCATCACTTTATAGTCAAATGTAATCTGATTTGGTCCTCTCATCCTTGGCATGAAACAATTTAATGGGCTACTCAAGCTTAAGGGGAATTCAGCCCAAGGTTATATAAGTAAGCTGGTGCTCTCTACCCTGGTTCATACAATTTGGCTTGAAAGGAATCAGAGACATTTCAATAAAGAATCAAGAAATAAAGATCAGCTTATTAAGGGTATTAATTTGGTGGTGCGAAACAAGTTGATTGGAGACCGTATCTTTAGACGCTCCATGCTTGATAAAGATCTGTTACTGCGTTGGGAATTGACTTTGGACAATTAGATGTTTTTTTGCCTATAAAATAGGTTAGGATGGTGGGCAATCTTGTTGAAGGCCTTCCCCTATTTTCCCACTTGTTTTATTCTTGTTCACTTGCTTTTGTATGTTTGTAACTCTTTGTCTTTGAGCTTTGTTTTGTTCCTCATGTATATCTTCCTTTTTTGGTTATAAAATTCACCTCTACTTACCAAAATATATATATATATATATAGGACCTTGTGTAAGGCGCACCTATTTTTCCAATGCAACTTCACGAAAGAGATATGCTTATGCATCAATGTGGTATACAGTGGCCAAGGGGGAGTGGTTGAACATTGTGGAATGGGCTCAATATTGCTTGAAAGGTAAATCTCTAAAAACCAAGGTGGGCAAGCTTAGCTTGGCAGCTTCGGTTTATGTGTTGTGGAAAGCACGCAATGGCAGGATTTTCAATGAAATAACTTGGCCTTCTCAGATTATTTCTATGGAAATTCAGCTCATGGTGCATAGCAGACTTTCAGGGCTCCAATATGTTCCAAGGACTTAGGAAAATGTTATTATTTATCAAAAGTGGAGTCTTAAAGAAGATATATTTGTTAACTAAGTTTGGGTAGTTGGTGTTTCCTCCTTTTTATTTGTAAAGAGTGAGTTAGCTTTGGTATGTTTTTTGGGGTACGCCCCTGTGCCTTTGTATATTCTTCTCCTTTATATATATTCTCTTTTAATCTTCCCAAAAAAAAAACCCTTGCGTGAGGTAGACACAAGTGTGTGCATGTGTGGGCCGCTGGAAAAAGAGAGAGTGAAGTTGAGAGAGAAAGAAGAAGAAGAAGAAGGAAGAAAAAAGAAGAAGAAGAGAGGAGGAAGAAGAAAAGGCTAGCTCAAGAAGTTTGAAGTGTGTAGAACCCAGCCAAGAAGAGAAGAAGCTTCACTATTGAAGGTAAAAACCCTAACCCATTCAAATTCCTCTCTAGAAAAAAAACCATACAACCTACTGTTTAATGGGCATTGGGTACATTATTTTTCGGTAAGTAAATATGAGTTTTATAACCAAAAAAGAAAGATATACATGAAGAACAAAACAAAGCGCAAAGACAAAGTGCTTCATCAAACAAAAGCAAGAGAACAAGACCAAAACAAGTGTGAAAAGGATGGAAGTCCTTCATTCCTTCCTTTTCCCTTTGCTCTTGTTTTGTTCTTTTGGTTGTTTTGTTGGTTTTTGTCTTTGAGCTTTGTTTTGGTCCTCCTATATATATCCTTCTTTTTGGTTATAAAATATTACTTACTAAAAAGAAAAAAAAATGAAAAGAATGGAAGGCCTTCCGGGCATTAGGTACATGCATGGCATTGTTATGATGTCTTATGGTTTAAAAGTGAAAAAAGGAGACGTAATAGGGCTCATAAGACAAGAACCACAAAGAACCCACCATGGTTGGGCCACCTTGAAGGTGAGTTTGAACCAACTAATAAGAAACACAATTTTACCATTTGTGGCTGAAACTAGCCCCTCAAGGATCAGGAATCCATCATGACCGCATCAAATGGAGCTGAAATGAAAGAGAGAAACCTAGTTATAGGTTACGGGTTTCAAACCCAAATTCACAAATCGGGCATTAAGTTTACTTTTTGGAACATCGTTATAAAGCCATTGTAATAAGGAGCATAATAGACCAAAAATCATGAAGTTTCATGGAGAAACAAGCATGAATGAACCGAATATTCAGAGTTGTACCAAAGCTCCAATGGAGCTATTTAGCTCACTTCAGCCCTTAAAACCAACCTAGAAAACTTACCTTATGTCCTGGAAGACCATTAGAGAAGAAAGTAGGCTAAGAAGCTATCTGAAATGTCACAAAATAGAGATTTAAAATCTCTGAAATTAGGGCAACAGTAACGGGGGAGATGGGGAAGAAAATGAGCAGTGGACAAGTCGGTTTCGAGTCGGATCGGGTTCAGGTCGGGACCCGCCCAGTTAGAAATAAGGTTTAAGTGGGACGGCGTCGTTTAGAAGTAATAGGTTTTTAAATTAAAATGGTATGGGACTGTTTGGCTACAAGGTTAGGAGATGGATTTAATAAATCGCACAAGATTGGGATATCCTATCCCTATTTAATAAATCGCACATATAATATAATACTAACAAAATAAATATATAATATGAAATTAATTTAATAAATTGTCTTGTTACCCAAATACAATAAAAGAGTAGAGTATTTTAACTATTTTGGACATTCTGGACCCAATGGCAAGGTCTGTTTTACTATACGGGACTTTGAAAAAATTAGACACGTAAAATGCAAAATTACCGTTTACCTTTAGTGATGCCCGAAGCCAAATGGAAGTCCGGGAGGGTCTAAATTGACTTTCTTCGATATTCTGGACCCAACGGTGAGGTCCATATTATCAAATTAGGTACAAAAAAATAAGACACGTGAAAATGCAACTTTATTAAATTATGCCTAATAGTTCAGTTTAACGTAATTAAGACCTATCCTAGGAGATTAGGATTCACCTAGTCTAAAAATAAACTAAAAACACCAAATAGGCAGTAATTTAAATTAAGTGTGGAATTAATTAATTCTTTATAAATTGTTCTTAGAACTACAAGGGAAAGAGGAAGGCACACCATGATGGGCACCATGGTGGACCGAGTCTTAAAGATCTTTTACAAGTTCAAGATGGGCCAATCACAAGGTCGAGAGCTAAGAAGATCAAGGAAGTAATGCAAGGATTGGTGCAATCCACTTGGGCCAAGTTTGCACATTTATTGAGCGAGAACCCAACATTCAAGATGGGCTTGAACAAAGAAGAACCAGCTTTAATTCATCTGATACATGCTACAAAGGGGGGTGGCATAGCCTAGTGGTTTCGTATAGACTTTTTATTTCGTTAAGTATAGGCATGTGGGCCTATTTTATGTTTTTATGGTTGTAGGCATTTGGGCCTATTTAACTCATTTAGTGGATTTCTTTTATTAAGTTTTAGTCGGTAGTTTAGGACGTTTTGGGCCTGAAGATGTTTAGCCTGTGTCTTTTAATTGATGTAGGCCTTATTCGGCCCTAGGGTGTCATGGAGGGTTTTAAAGGGACTTGTAGCCGCAATTTTGAGGCTAAGAACATGAATGAAGCTTTCTGCATAGAGAATTTTCTAGTTTTCTCTTCTTATTATTAAGTGAACTACGAACTTATCAGAGGCTTACCTGTTTTGGCATTCTCATCAAATCTAGGTTCTTGAAACAAGTTTTCAACGGGTTTAAATCATCTTGACTTGATTCTTGGCTTTCTTGGATAAGTTTCAATTTGATCGTGGGTTCAAGGGATTTCGATTTTATGGGTTCACATCACACCAGTAACGCCAATCTCGGAGACAAAGGTGAGTAATCCTATACTTTCAAGTGGTGGTTTTAACTCTATGAAATTCTAAAATATTTTAAGTTCAAAATTTCTAAAGTGATTTAAGTTCATATTCCTATATTTACATGACTCATGATTCAAAAGTATTACTGCTTCCATTTTTTTTTTAAATTTTATCGTGACATGCAAGTTAGCTTGTTTATATTGCTGACTTTCTAAAAGTTTATACTCAGGCATGTCTATGTTAAGTGCAAAATTTTATTAAATGTCTCTCTAAGAGTAAATGTCTTTCATTCGAGCTATACTTTTAAATATTCCTATACATTGTGGTTAAATACTCCGAAGCTTATGTCCTACATGTTTTGAATCTGTATATTTCAAGTGTTCTAAAGACTCTATTAAAATATCCATGAATTTTAAACGCTCTTGAAAAGCATTTATTTGAAGAAGTCATATTTTAAATGCTCTTGAAAAGCATCTATTCGAAAAAGTCATGTTTTAAGATGCTCTCAAAAAGTATCTATTTGAAGAAGTTATGACTTAAACGCTTTTAAAAAGCAACTACTGGGAGGTATGTTTTAATGCATTTAAATAGCATCTATTTGAAAATAAATGTTTTTAAATGTCTCATGTTTGCAAACTGGTAATGCAAGATAATCGTGGATAAGCACTACGAGCACGTGAGGCCTTTCGGGACTCAGATACAAGAAAAATGCCCGGTAGAAGGTTCGTCCCCCAGGCATGAGATATCTCTATAAGAAATAAAACTAGAGTCCAGATCGAAATGAATTCTTCTGTTAAAAAGTGAAAAGATGTTACGTTTAGAAATAGAAGAGGGTTTATCCCCCACTTTTCTAAACGTGATTGCATGTTCTGATTTCATGATTAAAAGATTCATGTTTTCATAAGAAATGGTAGAAGGTTTTTTAACCCCTATTTACATGAGAAGGATTTTTAAAGAAATGGCCCGGTTTTTAAAATAACAAAAGGTCATACTCTCTTATTTATGAGAAAAGAATTTTATTCATCTTGTTAACAGGTAAATGGATTTAAACTCTTTTGGTCACCAATTGGCCACCCTGTACATGTTTACAAGTTTTTCCACTGCATATTACATGCTTCACTCAAATGTTTTAAATGCTTCATGTTACGTGCTTTGAAGACTCTTATACTCTGTATACATGAAATATCTGTTTTACTTGAAGGCTTTAAATGCTTCGTGTTATGTGTTTTTCAAGTTCCCTATATCCTATTTGAAGAAATACGTGCTTACCCTGAACGCCTTGAATGCATCATGCTATCTATTTTAAGAATCATGTATTCTGTATGTGAAGTGTATGAGCAATTGGTAGTGAATGTCTTTATGAATTCTTTATTACTAACCCACTACCAGTTGAAAACCCATGACAAGGTACTGGAATTACTCACGAGCTTTTCATAAAGCTCACATAGATTTGTTACCCATAACTCTTTCAAGTGATGAAGATGGTTGGGAGCCTTGCCCGTACTAAGAAAGGGCGTAGGGAGCTTCACACATGACGTAGAAAATTTTTTGGGAAGTTAGGACCCATAGTCCGTCAACTTTTATAGTAATGAAATTTTGGACAATATTGTAATTAAGCCCTTAGAGGCAATGGACAATTTCAAAGGTAGAATAAGAAGTAGTAGTATAGATAGTCTTATTATATGCAAACTCTATAAATGGAAAATAGTCCTCCCAAGTTTTTAAATTCTTTTGAATGACAGTACGTAAGAGTTGAGTTAGAGTCCTGTTGACTACTTCAGTCTAACGGTCAATCCGTGGATGACAAGTAGTGGAAAATAAAAGCTTGGTGCCTAATTTTTCCCACAAAACCTTCCAAAAGTAGCTAAGGAACTTAACATCCCTATCAGAAACAATACTCTTAGGTACACCATGGAGTCGCACTATTTCCTTGAAAAACAAATCAGTTATGCTTGTGGCATCATCTATTTTATGGCATGGAATGAAATGTGCCATTTTACTAAATCTATCCACTACCACAAAAATAGAATCACTACCCTTTTTTGTCCAAGGCAGCCCCAAAACAAAGTCCATAGATATGTCTACCCATGGCTCACTAGGAGTGGGTAAAGGTGTATACAACCCATGTGGTAAAACCTTAGATTTGGCCTTTTTACAAGTAATGCCCCTACCACATATTTGAGTGACATCTCTTCTCATCCCAGGCCAAAAGAAATGTTCATGAAAAATTTCTAAGGTTTTCCTGACACCAAAGTGCCCCATTAATCTTCCACCATGTGCCTCACGCACCAATAATTCACACATTGAATAGTTTGGCACACACAGTTTGCTTTCTTTAAACAAATAACCATCATGCTTGTAAAACTTACCAAATGACACTTTATCACACGCTATATACACAGCAGCAGAGAGAAAACTTTTTACTAAGCTTGAAAACTAGGAAAAAACTAGAGAGAGAGGCTCTCCCTTCTCTCTAGAATCCATTCAAAAACTTCTCATGCAAGAATTGAAAAAAGTGGATGAAGCTGCTCTTGCTCCATGATTCTCAAGCTTCATCCGTCACATCCAAGGAACCAAGTCCTATTGATCCTAACACTAATGCCCCTTCACGCCTTAGTTTGGAAAAACCCAGCAACCCTAAATATGGTTCCTGTACAGTGGTAAGTGTGGTTAGTCTTGGTGTAACTAATGCCTTAAAAAATGATGGAGCACATGAAGGGTGTTGGCAGCAACCATCACAAGATAATCCTGATGAAGATACTGGCTTATCAGTCAAAGCTCTAGTGGCAAATCAAAACACTACTAAATTATTTTCGACTTTGTCCTGGGCTGATGGTGTTGAGCATGGAGAATTTATCCCCCAGGTGGCTCTTGATTTAGAAACTAATTTTGGGGGCTTCTCAACTGATTGCTCCTTCATGTTTGATCAAGCTACATCTAACTCCAATAAAGTCCAGAGCTACGGTGCTCATGGAAAAGGGAGAGGGCAGCTCCTCCAAGAGGCGCGTGCAAATCTCTGACAATCTAGTGGGAGTGGGACACCTACTTGTCCAAACACTCTTGTCAACGTGTCAACCATTAAGGCTAAGAGACATGATCCAATGGCTGAAAATTATGGAGCTCTAACGACAAGAAAAACTAATGCTGACATGCATGCATTCATAGCCCCAAAAGACGCTGACAACGCCCATCACGCTGCGGTTATTACCCATCAAAAAGTTTTACAAAATATGGGTGGGCCCCCGACCCCCTACATGCAAAGTACCCATCCTAGTTTTACTTTTTCAAATGCCCATAACGTGCTATCTACAGAAAATAAGGATACTGTTCCAACGGTTGAATACGTTGGGCTTCAAAAAGCAAACCATATTGCTTCTGATACACGCTGCGCTACAGGAACCAATGGGCAAGTCCTCTTGGTCAATGACAAGCTCATGCGAGGCCCTCCACTAGCCCTACCTACTGCTCTACAAGTCCTCCAAACGACTACACTGGGTCCTCATCGGGTCCTCAAACAATTATCCAAGGCCAAGACAAAATGCTTATTGCGCCTGATACACGCTGTGCAGACAGTGACACGGCCCATCCTTATGCGTCACCTATAGGAACCAATGGGCATGATTTCTCGATCAATGACAAGGCCCTTTGGGGCTCTCCACCAGTCCAATCTACTACTCTAAAAGGTAATGACCTTACCTCTCTAGCTACTAACGCCCAAACAGTTGCTTCCTGTTTATCTTAGGATGCCTTAAAGCTGCATCCCCTTGACGCTAATCACCTTGCCAGCGTGTCAAACTCTATTACACAAATAGCATAAGCTTCGACAACCTTTCTTCAGCAGTCCGGTAATTCCTCTACCTTGCCAGTCCACCATACAGATGCATCTAAGTCCCTACCAGTATAGACCTCTCTTTTCCAATAGCCTTCCTCCCCTAAAAAATTCAATCTGGAATACAGGCCTCCTAAACTTGAGGGAGACAAGATCACCGTTCAACCTCCCCAAGATGTTCTTCAAGCAGGAATTCCAGTATGGGAAAACACCCTTGTTGGTTATTTCCTGGACAAAAAAATTCCTTTCCTATGGGTTCAAAAGATGGTAGATAAACTGTGGAGCAAAGACGGG
Organism: Nyssa sinensis; assembly: GCA_008638375.1. Classification (NCBI taxonomy): domain Eukaryota; kingdom Viridiplantae; phylum Streptophyta; class Magnoliopsida; order Cornales; family Nyssaceae; genus Nyssa; species Nyssa sinensis. Next base: position 27,936 of record VIRR01000455.1, read on the forward strand.
TTAACTAAGGTTCTTACAAATGGCAATGGATTCTTCTTCTTCAAATTTGACTCAATGCATGCGGTTAACCATATTCTTGAAGGAGGATATTGGCACCTCTTTGGACGGCATCTTATCCTATAGCGATGGCACCCGGGCATGGCTTTGTCTAAGAAGAATTTGACAAAAATACCTGTCTGGGTTAAATTTTTCAATATACCTTATGAGCTGTGGACAGCCCAAGGGCTTAGCTATGGAGCTAATGCCATTGGCAAACCTCTTTATGCAGACTCCCATACTGAAGAACAATCAAGGATAAGCTATGCCAGAATCTGTGTGGAGGTGGATGTTACAAAAGAGCTTCCAGACTGCTTCGATACCAAGCTTCCTGATCACTCAAAGGTAGAAATTCTTGTTGATTATCAATGGCTTCCCTGCATTTGCTCTCACTTCACACCTTCGGACATAGAATCACAAACTGCCCTTCAATAAAAAGTTCTAAGGAGCAAGCCATTCCATCATCCTCTAATATAGTTTCCAAATCTAGCAAAGGGGAATGAAAAATGGTCTCAAATAAGGGCAAAACTATTCAATCTGCAGGTGACGATAGCATTCAAATAGCTAGCCCTCTCATTGATTATACCAAAGAAAACTTAGAGTAGCAAATAATTCACCCTGAACATATGAAAAACCATTCTACTGAAATTAGTTCTGCCAGCTATGGCCCTAGCTTTGCTGGACTAGATCCTCAGAAGCTAGATGCCCCCAATCCTCCTAATTCTCCAGTAGTGCATACCGGAATTGTGCCTGCCCTGGATCCTCTTCTTTCCACTCACAATGAAGAAGTCACCACTTTGTTCCCAAAAGATTCTAAATCTGATGGTCCCATTATTGAAGTCAGCTCCCTAGTTGAAGGCGGCAGCTACTCTATTTCCATAGCATCCCCTGAATCCAACCCTTTAATGGACAAGATAGCCAAAGTTGATGAAGTTGATATTGGAAGCAACTACAAAAGAAATCAGCTCAGAAAGAAAAGATGGCAAAAAAAAACTATTAAGGAATCTAGGGACCTTAGGTTCCAACAACCTTTCCTTTTCCTAATGAATTTTGCATGCTGGAATATCAAGGGTATGAATAGCCCCACCAAGTAGAAGGAAGTTCACTCTTTTGTTCAAGATAATTCTCTTTGTTTTTTTGGTTTAGTTGAGACCAAAATTAAGGCTACTTCTAAAGATGCTTTTGCTAATTCTCTCATCCCTGGTTGGTCTTTTTTGCATAATTATCCTCATTCGCCCTTTGGGAGAATTTGGGTAGGATGGAATAACTCTCTTTTGCAGATTAATTCTTCTTGTACCACTGCTCAAGCCATTCACTGCAATGTTACAGGTCTGGACTCAAATAGTTCAATGGTCATTTCTGTTATATATGGCTCTAACTCCCCTATCCAGCGGAATGATCTTTGGCGTGACATCATCCTCTAGGCATCAATCTCCAAGGATGTCCCTTGGCTTATATTTGGGGATTTCAATGCCATTCGTTTCCCTCATGAAAGGAAATGTGGTAGCCATGACTGGTCCAATATTATGGATGACTGCAACAAATACTTCATGAATTATGAGCTTGAGGATTTAAGATTTTTAGGGCATTTCTTCACTTGGAGTAATGGTCAGACTGCCCCTCTCACAATTCAGAGGAAGCTTGATAGGGCCCTTGTCAACCAAGATTGGCTCACTGCTTTTCCATCTGCTGAGGCTGAGTTTCTTCCCTCTAGCCTATCTAACCACTCCCCTATTATTGTCAGGTCTGACATTCCGCAAAAAAAAGGCAGAATCCCCTTCAAATTCTTCAACTTTTGGGTTGACTATGATGACTTTTTTCCTACGGTTGAGCAAGCCTGGACCTCAAATATCCAAGGGACAGTTATGTTCATTTGTTGCCAGAAACTCAAGAAGGTTAAGTATGCTCTTAAGGACTTCAATTAGAAAAGATTTTTGAACATCTCCTCCAAAGTCTAAGAAGCCCGTAACAAGCTTTATGACATCCAAAGCCTCCTTGAACAGAATCCAGGAAATAATAGGCTTATCTATGAGGAAAAAGAAGCTCTTCAACTTTATTATTCTATCCTTTTTAATGAGGAGAGCCTTGCCAAGCAAAAATCCCGAGTCCAATGGCTTTCTGAAGGTGATCAAAATACTTCCTTCTTTTCCAAATCAGTGATAAGCAAAAGAAATCGAAACAAAATAGTTAGCCTTCTTGATGCTACTGGTAACAGAATTGATGACATCAAAGAGATTGAGAGTTCCATAGTTCACTTCTATCAAGATCTCCTTGGAACCAAAAGTTCTATCGCCGTATCTAGGAAAGCAAGCTCTTGCAAGCTTTATCACTAAGCGTCTGCAAAATGACTCCCTCGCGGCCCTCCAATGCCCAGTTATTGAAGATGAAATCCAGGAAGCTCTCTTTAGCCTCCACCCTAACAAAGCTCCGGGGCCTGATGGCTTCAATGGTCATTTCTTCCAAAAGGCTTGGAACATAGTCAAACCTGAGGTCACTGCTACTATCTCTGAATTCTTTTCTTCACGATCCATTCTCAAAGAGATCAATTCCATAGCCATTGCCCTTATTCCCTAGGTCCCTAACCCCTCCAAAATTCATGACTACCACCCTATATCTTACTGCAACATTATATACAAAACCATCTCCAAAATCCTAGCTAATCGCCTTAAGAAAGTCCTTCCTAATCTCATTGACCCATCTCAATCCACTTTTATCCAAGGTAGGAATATCAGTGATAACATCCTGCTTGATCAAGAGCTCATGCATAACTATCATAAGAACTTAGGCTCTCTTTGTTGCACTCTGAAAATTGACCTAAAGAAGGCCTTTGACTCGGTGCGGTAGGAATTTATTATTAATTCTTTGTGCATTATGGGATTCCCTTAGCCTTTTATTGATTGGATTTACTATTGCATCTCTGATGCTCAGTTCTCAGTTGTTATTAATGGCGAGCTTGAAGGTTTCTTTCTTGGAGCTAAAGGGTTAAGGCAAGGAGATCCCCTCTCCCCCTATCTTTTTGTTCTTGTTATGGAAGTTCTCTCCTTGATTATCCATCAGAACTCAGCTGTCCCTCAATTCAAGTATCATTGGAGGTGTCAAAAAACCAAGCTGACCCATCTCTGCTTTGCTGATGATATTATGCTTTTCTGTCATAAGGATCTCCATTCAACTTTTATTCTCAAGGAAGGGTTTAATACTTTTGCTTCTTTCTCTGGGCTTTTTCACAATGCCTCCAAAAGCTACATGTAATACCCCGACCCGAGTTAGACGGTACCCGGCTCAGGTTGGATATGGCCACGACATATAATCCCAAACTATAAGCTAAATTGTTCTGTAAATAAAGCTTACAAGCCAATCGAAATATTATATTATTCAGGATAATGGAATAATAACAGTAAGTTATGAATAAAGTTAAAAAAATAGGGAAGCGATATTAAATTTTCCATGAAGACTTGTCAGTTGAACATGACTCAAATGTAGTCATGGGGTTAATCATCCTAAAGATATAAATTATGCTAGTCCAACAAAGATGGTGTATGCTCAAAAACTGTCAACTCGGTCAATCAAGTATCAAAATAAATAAATGGGACCAAAGTCGAGACTGAATTATGAAAATGAAATACAATATGAAATAATGATCGGGGAATCCAATATTGACAAAATAAATAATAATAATACCGAAGCCGGCTTTATGCCAGTTTTTCCAATATTTCATAAATTAATATTTTATGAAATGAAAATATTCCATATTATAAAACATCTCAATAAGCACCAGAAAAAGACATATATATAAATATATATATATATATATGTATTTATAATATTCATTTCTATATATGTATCCATGGTTGAACTGGGCCATGACATGTAATCTTGAACCAAACATTAATTTAGTAAATAAAATTGATGTACCGTTTTTGAGAATTCTAAAAAAGTGCATGTGATTATAAAAATAATAATAATAATAATAATAATAATAATAATAATAATAAAATATAAATATGTATAAAAATATAAAGAATTAAATATATATATATATATATGTATGTATATATAGTTATGTGTGACCTATTGGTATATATTAAGAAATATTTATGAAATAAAGAAATAATAAAAGAAAAGGAAATAAAAGAAATGTAAAGAAAGGAAGCAGGGGAAAGCCTATTATATATAAAGAAAATAAAATAATGAAAAGAAATAAAATAATAAAAGAGAAGAAATGAAAAAAATAAATAAATAAATAAAAAGGAAAGAAACAAAAGAGAACATTGTAAAAACAGTGGAAGCTTGCTATATACATATATATATATATATATATATAGTGAAGGAAATAAAATAATGAAAAGGAATGTAATGAAGGGAGTGAAGAAGACCGTAGAAGTTGTTAGAAGTTAAGAGAATTAGAAAATAGTGGAAGTGTGTAGAAAAAGGGGGTAAGGTAGCAGTAGCCACCGACCTTAAGGTCGGTTGAAGAGAAAAATAAAAGGAGAGAGAGAGAGAGAGAGAGAGAGAGAGAGAGAGAGAAATAGAAACAAAAAAGTGCAGAAGCTAGTGTGTGTCACTGAACCGTGCCGGTAGAGAGAGAAAGAAAGTGAAGCTGAGAAAAAGGAAGAAGCAACTGCAATTGCTTTGATTCAGCACCATGAGGACATGAAATGGCAACTCATTGCGGAAGGAAACTACACTAAGAAAAGAACAGGAAATTCTAGAGACTGAGAGCGAAGAATTAAAGTTGGATTTTCTCTAAATTAAGGTATGTAATATATTTTTATGGGTTTGAATTCGAATATAATTATTTTATTTTGGCAACTTAATCAGTGGAATCCAAAATAAACTGGATGAAATTATATCTTTGGGTCATGTTGGAAGGAGATGGAATTGGGTTTGCTTGAAATGTTGAAAATTTCTTTCAAGCAGACTATATAGACAGATAGCTTTGGAAAACAGAGTTTCAGCCATATAGTGCTGAGAATTCAACCTTTTAGTGTTGAGAATTTAGTTATATAAATATTAAAAATTATGCTGAAAATTGTCTTGAACAAAATGGGTTGAAAGTTTTATATGCCAATTTGTCTCACAAACCCAAGCTTTCTTGAAACTGATTAATGTTGAGCTATATGAAGGATTTTATTAAGTTCTAAATCGATTGAATGATATTGATACAAAATAAAATAAAATAAAATAAAAATTATCACAATATCTCCAAGGCAATACGAAGCCTAACTGGAATCCAAATTGGACGAAATTGATATTAATAAAGCCTAAAAAATTATGAAATCGTATATATGCCTAAAAATGAATCGGGATCAGAATGTCATAAAATGAGAAATGATTGATATGTTTCAGTAATCGAAAACCGATACCAAACGAGATTCAAAAGACTCAAAACTTATATACAAGATCCGGTAATAAATTATAAAATGACGAATGCGTCTTTAAGACTTCATGAGCTTGGTCGAAGCATAAAGATAAAACTATTACTAATTCAATGTGTTATATATTTTAATCCATGACTATAGGAGCATTCAAATGACGAAAATAAGAAAGAGAGCTATGAAAAGCTGTGGTGATAGCCAGATAAAATGCAATGTTAAGAACTCAAGGTAAGTAATATCCGACCTCTGCATGTAGTGCATTCCTAGCCATGTCACAGTTCTTTTTATACGCATTTGTACTCTTATTTTCTATATCAGGTTCTGTATGCTTCCACAATGTGATATTGCTTCCCAAGCCATGATGTTGTATCTTTCCATTGATTTCCATGTCATTTGATGATGTCCTATATGAGTATGAGATTCCATACATGATTCTTATAATTCCACACATGTGATATTGCCCATCAGTGGATTAGTTCAGCTATAATGTTATATCTTACTCTTGAGTTTCATATTCATTATTGATGCTATATCTCGATCATGAGTCTCAATCCATGACACACGTTGTTGAGAATTTCAGGAGGATGGCGGTACGTTCGCGCTCCAATAGACATGGGCCAAAAGGGGCCAGATGTTGAGAATTTCAGGAGGATGGCGGTAAGTCCACGCTCCAACAGACTTGGGCCAAAAGGGGACAGATGTTGAGAATTTCAGGAGGATGGCGGTACGTCCGCGCTCCAATAGACATGGGCCAAAAGGGGCCAAATGTTGAGAATTTCAAGAGGATGGCAGTACGTCCGCGCTCCAATAGACTTGGGCCAAAAGGGGCCAGATGTTGAGAATTTCAGGAGGATGGCAGTACGTCCGCGCTCCAATAGACTTGGGCCAAAAGGGGCCAGATGTTGTTTTCGGTAGCCCGGTAACATAGCCGTAAAAAGAAATAGTTATATTATGTTGTCTTGAACCATTTATGATTCACCAATTATGTCATCACCATTTTTATTGAGATTCATTGTATGATTAAGCCGTTGCACAGTTTCTTTGAGTACATTCTATGATCATGTTTCCAACAACTTTGATTATTGCATATGGTATGATCCTTCAGACTTGATATTCATGATTATCAGTTATATCTCTGATCATTGATATCCATCGATGAGCCATAATTGTTACATGATATTGACTGGCTATCATGTCCATTGTTACTCAGTTCCTTTCAGATCTTGTACACATGCATAGTAGGGGACTTACTTACTGAGCTTGTGTAGCTCACTCCTTTTTATATATATTTTTTTCAGGGAATGATAAAGAGGACAGACAGTAGGAGACTACGGCTAAGGATTGGACGTTTTGACAAAGTAAAGGTAATAGTAGTACAGTCTTGTAGCACTCTTGTGTAATCACGTCCTAGGGACGAGGTGATGATTAGAAATTTTCCAGACCTTACTTTTATATTAGCAGACTTTTTATTGTATTGTCTTTCGCTGTGTTACATGTTATTTGCACTAAAAATAGTGCAAGAGGATGATCAGGTCCGATTCGGCAAAAGGGCCGGGTCGGATGGTCGCGATCCGTTGATCCGCAAATGGGTGGGTTGCAGGTCGTGACATTACATTTTCCTTTCTGGCATGGATAACATCACCAGGCATCATATCATTGACCACATTGGTTTCCCTAAAGGATCTCTTCGTATCCATTACCTTGGCGTTCCTTTGATCTCAACTAAGCTTAAAGCCCAAGATTGCAAAGCCTTGGTTGACTGCATCATTGGTAAAATTACTCATTGGTCTACTAAATCTCTTTCTTATGCAGGTCGGCTCCAGTTTATCAAATTTGTGCTTTTTAGCATCCAGGTTTTCTGGTCTTCCTATTTATCCTCCCCAAAAAAGTGGTTAATCAAGTTGAGCAAGCTACGAGATCTTTTCTTTGGAGAGGCGACCATCTCATCACGACTGGATCTAAAGTTGCTTGGGATGATATTACTTGCCCTAGAAATGAAGGGGGGCTCGGGATAAAGAAGCTTGTTGCTTAGAATCAAGTCACGTTGGGGAAGCTCATTTGGGCAATTTTTCAAAACCCTTCTAACTCCCCTTGGATTCTTTGGATCCGTGGCAATATTCTGAAAGGTAGGAGTTTCTGGGAGGTCAAATGTCCCCAATCTTGCTCATGGGCCTGAAGGAAAATGCTTATATTCAGACCCTTGTTCAAGCCTTTCATCAGAATTTCTATTGGGAATGGTCTGTTTGCTTTTCTATGGTTTGACTATTGGCTCCCCTCTAGATCCATATATGATAATATGGGGGAAAGGGTTATATATGATTCAGGCCATTGGGAGATATGCTAAAGTTGGTTCCATCATTCTGGACCATTAGTGGAGCTGGCCAACAGCTAACTCTGCTCATTTGTTTGAGCTAAAAAATGGCATGCCTAGCAATTTCCTTCCTTCTCCCCATAGAGACGACAAGGGTATTTGGTTACCCTCTTCCAATGGGGTCTTCTCCATCAGCTCAGCTTGGAATACTCTTAGAAACCGTAAGCCCCAGGTACATTGGTGGAATCTCATTTGCCACTCTAAAGCCATTCCTCATGCTTAATTTATTCTTTGGATGGCCATCCGTATCAGTTTTCGAACCAAGGATCGTCTTTTCTATTCTCACCTTGGTAATGATCTCCAATGTCTTTTTTGTTTGCATGAAGATGAGAGTCACAACCACCTATTCTTCTCTTGTTCTTTTACATCCAACATATGGTCCCATCTGCTCACCAAAAGTGGCATTCATAGCCCCTCTGGAGACTGGCAGCAGATAATTACTTGGGCTACCAATACTTTCAAAGGGAAGGGGCTCTCTTCTACTATAGGAAAGCTCACCCTAGCTTACACAGTCTATACTATATGAAGAGAAAGGAATAGCAGATTGTTCTCCATGACAAATAAAAATCCCCAGGCTATTATAGCTCAAATTCAGGAAATGATTCGTGGTAGGCTCGCTCCCTCTAAAGGGATTGCAAACACGAACACCAATAGACATCTTCAATGTATTTAGTCTCTTCCAAGCAGTATTTTTAATGTGTAATGGTTTGTAATGTAATGATTTGATTTTTGTTGCTTTGGGTTGGGAGCTTTTCTACTTGTAGAAGCTCTCTCTACCTTCTAACTTGTTCGAGGGTATGCCTTCTTGATTTTTGGTAATATATTTACTTACCAAAAAAATATATATATATACACAGCAGAAAAATCAGTGTCATTGGCATACATGTCTTTCACGTATTCAAACCCAAGCCTTTTAGCACTCATAGAAGTAAGAAGTACATACCTCCGTGATAAAGCATCATCAACAATGTTCTCCTTACCTTGCTTGTAACGGATGACATAAGGAAAGGTCTCAATATATTCCATCCATCTAGCATGTCTCATATTTAATTTACCTTGACCTTTGAGATGCTTCAATGATTCATGATCGACGTGGATCACAAAGTCCTTAGGCCAAAGGTAGTGTTGCCACGTCTCTAGAGCGCAAACAAGATCATAAAGTTCTTGGTCATAAGTGGGGCAATTCAGGGTCTCCCGACCTAGCTTCTCACTAAAAAAGGCGATGGGTCGCCTATCTTGTATCAAAATGGCTCTAATTCCTATTCCTGAGGCATCACATTCAATCTCAAAAGTTTTGTTAAAATCAGGTAATGCTAACACAGGTGCAGAACATAATCTTTCTTTAATAATAGCAAATGCATTCGCTTGTTCAATCCCCCAATGAAATCCAACATTCTTCTTAACTATTTCAGTGAGTGGTGCAGTAATGGTGATAAAATCCTTAACAAAACACCTATAAAAACTAGCTAAACCATGAAAGCTTCTTACCTCAGTGACGCCTTTAGGCGTTGGCCAATCCTTGATGGCCTTGACTTTCTCTTCATCCACCTCAATACCTCTTCTACTAACAACATAACCAAGAAAAAAAAAAATTTCCAAACAAAAGGTACATTTTTTAAAATTAGCATACAACTTTTCACTTCTCAACACATTGAACACACATCTCAAATGCTCAATATGCTCATCTAAGTTCTTACTGTACTCTAGGATATCATCAAAGTACATGACTAGAAATTTGCCTAGGAATGCATGTAATATATGGTTCATTAATCTCAGTAAAGTACTAGGCACATTTGTAAGTCCAAAAGGCATAACCAACCATTCATAAAGTCCATATTTAGTCTTAAAAGCAGTTTTTCATTCATCTCCCTCTTTCATTCTAATTTGATGGTATCCACTTTTAAGATCTATTTACTTGAAAATACATGAGCCACGCAATTCGTCAAGCATATCATCTAATCTAGGAATGGGATGACGATACTTTACCGTAATATTGTTGACCGCTCTGCAATCAACAGACATCCTCCAAGTCCCATCCTTCTTTGGCACTAGTAGGCACTAGTACTGCACATGGGCTCATCCTCTCTCTCTCACGGACCCCTTGCTCATCAAATCTTCAACTTGCCTTTGAAGCTCCTTTGTCTCCTCCGGATTACTCCTATAGGCTGGTCGATTTGGAATAACGGCTCTAGGTACAAAATTAATTTAATGTTCAATGCCTCTAATTGGCAGTAACCCACTCGGCATCTCTTCTGGAAATACATCCTCGAACTCCTGCAATAAAGAAACAGCCATACTAGAAAGAGATTGGTTAGTTTCATCAAGATTAAAATAAGATTCTTTGTAAACAAGAAAAATCATAGGCTGATCTGCTAAGAAAGCCCTTTTAACCTCACTTTCCTATGCATAAAAACTCATCTTTGTCTCTCCTTTTCTCTCAGCAGGTTCTTTTTTCTTTTTTTCTCTCGTGGCTCCACTCTTTTTTCTTTATTCTCAACCTCACCTTTTCTCTTTTGTTCAATCTCACTTTTTAGCTCAAATTGGTCATCGTATACCTGTTTTGGGGTTAAAGGAGCAAGCTTGATTATTTTTCCATCCTTTAAAAAGCTGTATCTATTCCTAAGCTGATCATGAATCACCTTCCTATCATACTGCCACGACCTCCCCAATAAAATATGGCCAGCATGCATAGGAACTACATCACAAAACACCTCATCACTATACCTCTCAATGGTAAAAGCCATCAAAACCTTTTTATTGACCTTGACCTCCCTACATTCATTTAACCATTGCAACTTATAAGGTCTAGGATGCTTCAGTAAAGGTAAGCTCAAATTTTCAACTAGGGTGGTACTAGCCACATTGGTGCAACTTCCCTCATCTATAATCATACTACACACCTTGTTGTTTACATATCATCTAGTATGAAATATGTTCTCGCTCTGCTACTCCATATCATCTACCTTAATTTAGGTATTGAGAGCACGCCTTGTAACAAAAGACTCACCTTCTATGGGGTATTCCACTCCATTATCATCACTAGCATCAACCAACTCGGGCATCTCATCACCCTCATTCTCACTCTTAGTCATCACCTCCCCATTGTCACGCATAACCATCACCCGCTTGTTTGGACATTGAGAAGCGATGTGCCCAAAACCAAAACATTTATTATCTCTATTCCTTGAAGGTTGGAAATCTACCTTGGGTTTGGTCTTGCTAGTTCCCACATCTTGTCTCTTAGGTGGTTCGGCCTTTCCTTGTGTTACAGCTCGTTTATTTCTATCCCATTTTGGTCTCCAAGGAGTGCTAGAAACTGAAGTATACCTTGTTGCCCCCTTTCTCTTTAACTGCCTCTACACCTTCATAGCCATGTGCACCATGTCTTCTACCTTCACATAATGCTGCAACTCAACTACATAGGCTATATCTCTATTCAGACCACCAAAAAATCTAGCCATTGTGGCCTCCCGATCCTCCTCGACATTAGCTCAAATCATAGCCACCTCTCTCTCCTTATGGTAATCCTCTACACTCCTACTCCCTTGTGTAAGGTTTTGTAATTTTTGGTAGAGGTCTCTATAGTAGTGGCCAGGTGCAAATTCATGAGAGTTTTCAACTCACCCCATGTTTCTACAGGTCTCTTATAATTCCTCCTCCTATTGGTCACCAATTGATCCCACCAAATAATTGCATAATCAGTGAACTCAATTACCGCCAGCTTCATCTTCTTCTCCTCTGAATAGTTATGACAATCAAAAATCATTTCTATTTTATTTTCTGACTCTAAATAAGCTTTAGGGTTGTCCTTACCTTGGAAAGATGGTATTTTTACTTTCATGCTCCCAAGGTGTAATACCCCGACCCGAGAATGTCGGGTAATGAGGCACCTTTTACGAGGTTATGAAAAAATGAGTGCAAATATTATGTCCTTAAGAATATGATAAATTAATTTAATGTAATTAATTTATTAATATGATAAATTAAGTATTAGTTATAATTAATATAAAATGTGATGATTAATTTATAAAATATAAATAATTGAATAACTAATTTATTAATTAATTAAAACATAAGAAATTAATTAAACACATATATATATATGTGTGTGTGTGTGTGTGTTCATAGAACCGTGAGGGTGTGTGAGTGTGTGATATACATTATATATATATATATATACATGGAGGAGACATTGAATTGAGGTGAAGTATGGGGATGATGTACCATATATGTATATTATATATGCAAGTAGGTGAAGGATTATGGAAAAGAGAATGGCCCCAAATCAGAAAGTATGGGAAGTATGGTTGTTGATTTGATGGAGAATGGGAGTGAAGTGATGGCCATAAATCCTTATACACATATGTACACAATCATATACACACCTCATTACAACACACGAAAAAGAGAGAGAGAGAGAGAGAGAGAGAGAGAGGGAGAGTTCTGAAGAGAGAAAAGGAGATCTCAGAGCGAGAAGGAGAGGGATACCAGTGCTAAAGAGGTAAACCCACAAAAAAATTATCATTTTTCTCTCTCTAGAATTTTGATGTATTAGGAACTATTTTTGAATTATGCATACACATATGATGATAGATATATGTTTATGAGTTTGTCAAGCATGATTTTAGGCTTTGAAAATGACCAAAAAACAGTAAATCCATGAAAACCGCCACTGATGACCTTGCTAAAGTAGGTCTGATTTTCATCACAACCAAACTAAGTCTGGCTTATCCAGACTTCAAGTAGATCTCACAAGCATCTTAAAAACCCAAGACCCGACCTTAAAACCGTAGGAATGGATACAAAAACACGAGTTGCAGGTTCCATTCATGAAACCCAGTCTTCGATTTAGACCTTTAAACCCACTTTGAAGGATAAGAACATGAACCTCATGAAAAATGGATCATTCCAGAAGAAACCTCATAAAATTTGGCTAAAAAATAAGCAATTACGACCGAGGTGCAGGTTTGATTATCAAACCTTTAACCGAACGATTGAGCTTGGTTCAAGCTCTCAAACGGATGTCAAATCCTTCCTAGAGTTCCCAAAAATGTTTTAGAAAAAGAAGCAGAGAGAATGGATCTCTCAAAATTTACGAAATTAAAGAAAAAAGAAACCTAGAAAAAATAGGGTTACAACGATGATGTTGGGGAAGACAATCTACAGTGACGGGTCGGGTCTTGGACCGGGCATCGGGTCGGGCCCCGAACCAACCGAGAAACGGTTAAAACCCTTTAACCGAAACTACGACGTTTTAAGTTGGGAATTTAAAATTTTAAATTTTAGGGCTGACATCATCATGACGTCAGCATCACGTATAAAAACCGACTAAACCGGTTGGTTCAATGGGAGACCGGACCAGTTCACTTAAAACCCTAACTGAACCAACTGGTTCGGACCAAAACTTATGAAAATTAGATTTTTACCCCCCATTATTTTACGGATTTATACTGTGGCCCAATTTTTGGAGAAATTATACAAATATGCCCCTGAAAAAATAATAAAATAATTTATTAAATTATTTTATTAAATAAGTAAAATTTCTAAATTACCCTTGAGTCACAAATAAGTCAAACAAAGTCCAAATTAAACATATGAATAGTGTATTCTTATTATTTTGGATGTTCTGAGACCAATGGTAGGGTCTGTTTTACGAGACGGGACCCGAAAAATAAAGACACGTAAAGGGGTAAATGACCAAAATACCCCGTGACCAAAATTAACAAGCTATTAGTGTATTCTTACTATCTCGGACCTTCTGAGTCCAATGGTGAGGTCCACGACATGAGATGAGGTCCCAAAAAATTGGAGACCGGTAAAAATGCTAAAAATGACCAAATTACCCCTAGTACCTCAAAAGCCAAATTAAAACCAGAGAAGGTCTAAATTGACTTTCCTCGACCTTCCAGACTCAATAATGGAGTCCAAATTACGAAACAAAGTACGAAAAATATGACACGTAAAATTGTAAATGACCATTTTGTCCTTTTACATACAAAAGTCCAAATTAAATACTAAGAAAGTCTAAACTTACTTTCTTCGACGCTCTGGACTCAATGGTAGAGTCTATTTGACCAAAAGAGATGTCAAAAATAAAGAGACATAAAATTTGTTGAATAGCATCTTCCAGATGACTATAAATTAAAGTAATGCCAAAGTACTAATCTAGGACGTATACGAGAAAATGAATTACGAAAAGACACGACACGTAAATATGTGAAGTAAATAAATTTAAATTAAAGATAACAGAGCTACCAAAAGAGTATAAATTAAAATGAATTTAATTTCTAACACATTAAACTGTGTCATAGGTTAAGAGTACGAGTTAAGTTAAGTTCATATGAAATTATGAAATCGTTTTAGGATCTAATATGATTTAAGCATAAGTTAAGGAATATCGAGATGATATTACAATGAATGTGAAGTTGATGAGATGTTTATGAATTGTTCTTAGGAACTACAATGGAAGTGGGAAAGCGCAATTTTAGCACTAACCCCAAAGGACCAAGGTGAGTAACCTTGTATTTGAAGTGGAGATTTAACTCCATGGATTTGAAAAGGTTTTAAGTTCAAAAGATACAAAGCATTTAAATTCCAAATTCAGTATATCACATGATCTCAGTTTTAAATTAATTCTGTTCTTACAAACCCTATTGTTACATGCTTAGTAAATGTTTTCCTTACAGTTTTCTCAAAAATGTGTTTCCAGCTTGTCTAAGTTAAAATACAAATCTTGTTAAATATTCTAAGTTTGCCTATTTGAAGTATACGAATGTTTATCACGAAGATAGAATGTTATGTTTTAAAGTACTTACGAGAAATATCTATTTGACATACTCATATGTTAAATATATTTGAAATGCAAGATAACTAATAAGCACATAGGTAGTGTTGTGGGTTGTATGGAACTCAACGGACCTATCATGTGCAATAAGCACATAGGTAGTGTTGTGGGTTGTACGGAACTCAACGGACCTATCATGTGCATCATCACATAGGTAGTGAGTAGGGTTGTACGGAACCCAGCGGATCTATCAGGTGAAATGCCTGGTAGCAAGATCTAATCCCCTAGGCAAATGAGATATCTCCACGTATATGTGAAACAGGAGTCTGGTTCGAAACGGATTCCACTAATGAAAGAGATAAGATGACAAATGAGTTTGAAAATGGAAGCAGGTTTTACCCTCACTTTCAATATGCATATGTTTTGAGTTTTATATACTCTATTTAAGAAATACATGTTATGTTATATGTTTTGAAGTTTATATGAAGAAGTATATGTTAGCTTGAATACTTTTAAATGTTTCAAAGCTATCTGTTTTATGAAATGCATATATTTTGAGTTATATACTCTATTTGATGAAGTACGAGTTTAGCTTGAATACTTTAAATGTTTCGAAGCTATCTGTTTTAAGAAATGCATATGTTCTATGTTCAAGTATACGAGCAATTGGCAGTGAATGTTTACAAAATCTTATGTACTAAAAACCACTGCTAATTAAAAACCCCATGACGAATACTGGAATTGCTCACAAGCTTAGATTAGCTTACCCGGACTCTGTTCGGATCCCCCTTTCAGGTGATTGACAATAGGGCAGATTGGAAGACGATGAGGATGAGCCTAGTTGTTTTTGGAAGGGATATCTAAGTAGTTCTTTTGTTAAATATCATGAACTTAAGTTGTAACCTTTGTTTTAGTAAGGTAGTGAACTGTTATGTACTAAGCCCCAAGGGCCAGCTGAACATATATCCATTATAAAAGCCTTTTAAGTTTTTAGTTATACTCTGAATGTATGATCATGTGTACCATCATGAATAGCGGCAATATCGGACGGATGTGCAAATTTTAAAATGAGAAAAGAAAAGAAAAAGTTTTTCACGCTTCCGCAACCACATGAAGCACATCTATTCGATACCGCTGCGGATGCGAGCCTTGTCCTGAGGCCTTCGGGTCTTGGGGCGGCAGTCGCGACTCAAGATCCGCACAGGGTGGGTTTCGGGTCATGACACAAGGTTTCAATCCACCCCATCTAGAGCCTTTGGATTTCTCCTATGTCCTCTCCCACGCCTACCTTCTCTAGGTCTGCCCATTTCACCCATTCCAACTTCAGATGCTATGTCTTTTTCTGCCTCATCATCTTCTTCATTCTCATACTTATTTTCAATGATAGGCTCATGCCTCTTCTTATCTTGCCCACCTTGCAGATTTCTAATCACGACATCTTGTTGATCCATCCAATCCCTCATCTCTTCCATCACCAAATTCAACCGTTCAAACTGTTGTTACATGGCCTGCAAAACAAAGAATGAGTTATCCGCGTCCTCCTTAGGTGTTGAGTCACTCTTATGAGACATTGTCAAAGTCCTACAAAACAAGGAAAGGATGTTAGTGGTAAAAAGAAAACTTCACACACTCCCTTACGTGTTTACACTCAAATACTATCACACCACTCGTGTTTCACTCTTTTGGGCTTTTCCAATACTTGTCTCACCCACTCTTGCCTTTTACCTCTCCTATTTTCTGTAATATCCTGACCCATTTGTAATCGAGCCGATAAGTTTTACGTATTAGAATGAAGTAAACAATGGGATTTTCAATCGCTTGAATATATGAAAAAGAAATAAATAAGTAAATAAAAAAAAAAAAAGTAGTGATAAAAATAAAATTAGAAAGAAAAATAAAATAAAATAGAATTTAAAAATAAATTAAATAATTAGTAAGAAATAAACAAATGAGAATTTATATACATGTATAAATACATAGGAACATATGGACATAGATATATATATGTATATATATGTAAATAAATTCAAGCAAGCATTATATATATATATATATACACACGTGAGTCTAGTGTAACTAAAGAAGAAAAGAAGAGAAACAGATGGGAAATGAGGGGGCTTGAAACGGATGGGAGAGGAAGAGAAAGAGAGAAGGAGAAATAAAGAAGGGAGTCTCCATTTAATCCCTACCGTGCATTAGAACCAAAGGAAGAAGAGAAGAGCAAAAAAAAAAAACAGAGGAACGGCTGGACGCTAGAACAGGGGGAAGAAAAAGGAAGAAAAAAAAGAGGAGGAAGAAGGAAAAGGCTAGGTCGGGCATTTTGCGTGAGTTGTGCAAGAAGAGGAGGAGGAAACGAGCCAAGAAAATCAGATTGGGCAGTGGATTCGGAAGAGAAATCAGTGATCGCTCTGTACGCGCGATTGGGTGAGTACGTTTAATTTTCTGTGTTTGATTCTGTTCAAAGCATGAATTATTGTTTGATATAGATTTTGTGAAGCATGGGAATTTATTTGATTTATGCATGGATATAGTTGGTGTTGGAATTTAATCAAGAGAAAAAAAAAAGGAAAACCGAACAGAACCCAACGTGTGAAACGATGGAAAACAGAGGTGAAAAACCGATCGGATGGGGTGATTTTGTTGCGATCAATTGGGCTAGATCATGGGTAATTGATTCTCTTGGGTGTAGGGAAATTTTAGAATCAAATCGGGATTGAAACCGTAGGAGGAAACGGAAAAAAACGGAAGGAAAAGGGGCTGCCGGAAAATCCGCACAGCCCCGGGTGCACTACTGTTCCGGTTATTTTGGGAGTGCTCCAGCACTTCGATTTGAAATCCGACTGGTAGATTTGAGTTGCCCATGACTGGTAGGTGTGAACCCCACTGAAAAACGTAAGAAAATCCGTCGTCGGCGGGTCGCCGTTGACGAAGAAGACAACCTGTACGCTGGAAAAGGCTGCTGCACAGCTGCTATTTCGTGATTTTTTTTTGGCCAAACCGGGTCAGGGTCGACCCGGCCCACCCATTTAGATGACTGCCCAACACTTGTACTTTATGGGTAAATTTTTAAATTCGAGTTTGGAAGGTGTTTGGTTGGAAAGGAGAAGCTATCCAATGGATAGCTTCTATTGGTATACATGAATTGGAAAACAAAAAAAAAAAATGGGAAAAATGGGTTGGGGAGAGAATTGAACCTATGACCTGGGGAAATGATGAAAATTTGTGAACTACTGTGCCACTAAGGCACATATGATTTCTTTTACTTAAAATAAGATATATATTAGACCCAATTCAATAAATTAAATACTTTAGGAAATTAAATAAATTTGAATTAAATTTCGACGCTTAAATTAGTCGAATGAATAATGAAAACCTACTGGTTTGGACCTTTTGGATTTAATGGTAAGGTCCGTTTCATGAGACAGAGTCTCAAAAAATAAAGTACCTGTAGAAACGTCAAAATGACCAAAATACCCCTACGTCAAAAGTGAGTCAAATGGATTCCGATTAAGTTAAGTAAATAGTGGATTTTTATTATTTCAAACCTATTGGACTCAACGGTGAAGTCCAAATGATGAAAACGGAACCCAAAAATAAGGACACATAATGACTATTTTGCCCTTGGACAAATTAAGTCCAAATTGGAAACCGTAGAAACGTAAATGAGTAAAAGAGATATTTAGAGTAGAGAAATATACAATTGATAAATGAAAGTAAAACTGAGACGTGTTTATTGATGTATAGGCCAGTCAACGGGAAAGGAGAAAGTCCCGGAGTACTAAGACACAGATAAGGTAAGTAATATCTGACCTCTGCATGTTGTACACTCAGCCATGTCACAGTTCTTGCTATACGCATTTGTACTCTATTTATCATATCAGATCCTTTATGATTCCACTTGTGTGATTTTACTTTTTCGTGGAATAGCTTAGTTATGATGCGTAGTATGTCCCGAGTATGGGGACCAGCCTTATATTATTGACCCGAGTATGGGGTCTTGTCCCGAGTATGGGGACCAGATTTACATGATTGAGCTCAGTGCTATGCACACAGGGGGTAGCCGGGCCCCATAGTTTATAGCATCCACCAGTTTTGACATCACCATCTATCTATTGAGATTCATAGTGAAAACATGTTCCAGCTTTGTTCGAGTACTTTTTATGATCTTGTATGTGACACTTTGGTCTATAGCTTATGATGTCATCATTCAGACTAGATGTTCCTTTATTGTGATGTTCACTGACGAGTTTTGATTATTGTTATGATATTGACTGGCTGTCATATTTTTATTATTATTCAGTTCTTTCCACATCTTGTACACATGACAGAGTAGGGGACTTACTTACTGGGCTTTGTTTAGCTCACCCCCCCTTACCACATTTCAGGGACTGACGCAGAGGACGGACAATAAGAGGCTTGTGGCTATAGGATGGACATTTCGACAAGTAATGGTAATAGCAGTACAGTCTTGTAGAACTCCCATGTATTCACGTCCTGGGGACGAGATGATATATTAGAGATGTTACAGGCTGTGTGTTTTTTTTAATTGCAGAACGATTTGTATTTAGAACAATTCAGTTAATGTTTTCCGCTATGCTTGCATATGATGATTCATGTGGTTATCTATTAGTGCACTGATGTGAATGAACATGATGATCAGGTCCGATTCAGCCAAAGGGTCGGGTCGGATGGTCGCGGTCCGCTAATCCGTAGAGGGTGGGTTGCGGGTCATGACATTTTATCTTTCAAGTTCGTGAAGAACTAGTTGAACTAAATTAAGACACAAACCTTCTATGATTCCAACCAGTAATAGATTCAAGAAACAAGAAGGAATAAAATGACACGAATCTCAAAGAATTGTAAAAGGAAACAAGATGCAATTAGGAAACAATTAGGAATCAAGATGCAATTAGGAAACAATTAAGAATCAAGATGCAATTAAGAAACAATTAGGAATCAAGATGCAATTAGGAAATAATTAGGAATCAAGATGCAATTAGGAAACAATTAGGAATCAAGATGCAATTAGGAAACAATTACGAATCAAGATGCAATTAGGAAACAATTAAGAATCAAGATGATATTTTCGACCCCTTTGAAGCTAAGGATCAATCAACACCAAAGTTTTAGATTACAAAGTATATCGAATAGCAAAAAGCAAATTCTTTTTTGTTTTTTTTTTTTTGTACTCTTTTTTTTTGGTACTTTTTTTTTTTTTGTTTTACCCTTGAATTTGTTATCTTTTTTTTTTTTGGTTTATTATTACCTGAGGTAATATTTAGTTGCTGGCACAAGGAAAAAAATTAAGAAAGAAAAAGTCTATACTTTATGCATATGCGTAGGAATAAAGCAAGAACAGAAAAGTCAAAAAAGCCAAAAAAGAAAGAAAGAGAAAGGCAAGAGACAAAAAGCAAAAAAGAAGCAGAAGAATAATAAAAAAGAAACAGAAGCAACTAGGGCGTTGAATAAAAAAAAGGAAAGAAGGCTGCGTAAGCGTGGAATAAAAGAAATAATTGGGATATAAAAGGCGACTGTAGAAAAATAAAGGAGGGGGAAAAAAATGGAGTAGCGGCGCTGAGCAGAAAAAAAAAAAAAAAAAAAAAAAAAAAGAGAAAAAGAAAGAAAAAAAAAAGGGAAAAGGGCTGTGCGGCTGCGTTTTGGGGAGGACGCTGCGACCTGGAAAATACGTGCTGCAACTTTGAGAGTATATATATATATATATATATATATATATATATATATATTTTCAATGTTCAATTCAAAGACGAAAAAAAATTCTAATGCAAGAATTAAAAAGGATAAATCAGACCTGATTTGGAGTTTGAGCTTTGATACCAAATGATGTGAACCCGTAGGATAAAAATCCCTTGAACCCACGATCAAATTGAAAACTTACCCAAGAAAGCCAAGAATCAAGTCAAGACGATCTAGACCCATTGAGAACTTGTTTCAAGAACCTAGATTTGATGAGAACGCCACAAAGGGTATGCCTTTGATAAGTTCGTAGTTCATTCAAGAATAAGAAGAGAAAACTGAAAAAGTTCTATACATAGAAAGCTTCATTCAAGTTCATAGCCTCCAAATTGCGGCTACAAGTTCTTTTTAAAACCTTAGGGCCGAATAAGGCTTACATTAAATAAAAGACATGGGCTGAGCATCTTCAGCCCCAAAACGTCCTAAACTTCTGACTAAAACTAATTAAAAGAAATCCACTAAATGAGTTAAATAGGCCCAAATGCCTACAACTATTAAAACATAAAATAGGCCCACACGCCTATACTTAACGAAATAAAAAGCCCATACGAACCACTAGGCTATGCTGCCACTCTCTGTAACTTGTATCACATGGACTAAGGCTAGTTCTTCTTCTTTCAAGCCCATCGTGAATGTTGGGGACTTGCTCGATAACTTGGCCCAAGTGGATTGCACCAATCCTTGCATCGCTTCTTTGATCTTCTTAACTCTCAACCTTGAGATTGGCCCATCTGGAACTTGTAAAGGATTCTTATGACTCGGTCCACCATCTTTAAGACTCGGTCCACCATGGTGCCCATATTTAGGGTTTCCAAGTTTCCAAATTCCTCATTTTTCTTCTATTTTCTTTCCTCTACAACATAAGACACATGCATGCATATATAAAATCAGAAAATAGAAGCTATACCAAAATTTCCTGGAGAGAGAAATTACCTCTCTTTCTCTCTACTACTTCTCTCTCTTCCTCTTTGCTTTTTTTTTTTCTTCTTCCTTTCTGAACGGGTCTCTCTCTCCCGTCACCCGCACACAATACACACACTTTGGTTCTATTTTTTTTTTTTTTGGTTTTTTCCCACACACAATATATATACATATATATATATTCAGCATACATATACATATACATATACATATACATATATATTTATATAGATATATTTTTTTTAATTCTTACATTAAAATTGATTGGTTGAAGTGTTGGCCCAATAAGGTGATGACACTCAACTTTTTGCATGCAGACTTATATATTTTTCATGGGTTATATACATATCATGTGGGATATATAGCACAAAAGTGCTACAACCAAGTTGGCTATGCTTTTTAGTATAGGATTCCCCCTCATTTTTTTGGTCTCTGGTTCTTTTTTTTTTGGTAAGTAAAGGTGAATTTTATAACCAAAAAAGAAAGATATACATGAGGAACAAAACCAAGCTCAAAGACAAAGAGCTACAAACATACAAAAGCAAGAGAACAAGACTAAACAAGTGGGAAAAGGCTGGAAGGCCTTCAACAAGATTGCTCGCCATCCTAACCCACTTAACAAGCAAAACATCTAATTGTCCAAAGTCAATTCCCAATGCAGTAATAGATCTTCATCAAGCATAATGCGTCTAAGGCTACGGTATCCAATCAACTTGCTTCGTACCATCAAATCAATACCCTTAATATGCTGATCTTTGGTTCTTGATTCTTTATTGAAACATCTCCTGTTCCTTTCAAGCCAAATTGTTTGAGCAAGGGTAGAGAACACCAACTTACTTATATAACCTTGGGCTAAATTCCCCTTCAAAGCTTGAGTAGCCCATTGAATTGCTTCATGCTATGGACGAGGGGACCAAATTAGATTACATTTGGCTATATAGTGATGCCATAAGTCAAGTGTAAAAAGACAATCAAAGAAAAGATGAGCATGGTCTTCCAATGGCAGCCCACAAAAGACACATTTCATTTCAAGGTTGCTTCCAAACTTCAAGACATGATATTAAGTAGTAAGCCACTTCCGAATGGCTAACTGAAAGGATGAAGCTACATCTTGGAATAGCATGAGAGAACCACACCAGCTTCCACCATGAAACTTTAGGCCTAGAGACTCGAATAGTGTGCTAAGCTGATTTAGTAGAAAAAATTCCAAAAGGATGGCCCAACCATTGAATTTGGTCCATCAAATGCAGATTTGGAGTAAAACCCGGAGGCATAGAGTGCTCGAGCTCTATTAATTGGTAAGAGTTAGCACAAGGCCACCTCCATTCATTCCCTTCAATAATTTGGCTCACACGGGCTGATCTAGTAAGCCCAGAATCATAGATGATTCTATCTCCCATTGCATTCCATATTGGACCCGAAGGGAGCCAATAATCGAACCAAAGAGAAGTATGCTGCCAATTTCCCACCTTGTGCAGAATTAAGGATTTAAACCCAGCTCTAAGCTTCATCAGTTTTCTCCAGACCCGAGTGTAAACACCTGGGCAATTTTTTATTTTTTTTGGTAAGTAAAAGAACACCTGGACAAACAGCCTCCCAAAGGTGCTTTTGCTTCAAAATGTTAGCTCAAATCCATATAACCCACAATGAAGAGCTATAAGGATCACTTAGACGCCATAGATGTTTAGAGGTAGCAACTTTATTCCATTCTTTTAGGTTCTTAAGCCCTAATTCACCTTTCTCCTTAGGATAAGTAACATCATCCTAAGCTACCTTGGCTTTAGTAGACTTCAAATCTGCTCTTGACCAAAGAAAAGCCCTAATAATCTTCTCAATTTCCTGGATAATCTTCTTTTGGAAGCACAAAATGTGTTGTCCAATAAACCTGTATGCTGAAAATAATGGACTTATGAGTTGTAATCAGCCCGCAAAGGATAGATACTTAGAAGTTCAGGCTCTAACTTTGTGAACAATTTGATCAACCAGCACCTTGCAATCAATTGCCTTCAATTTGGAGGAAATCAATGAAACACCAAGGTATCTCATAGGTAATTTCCCCTCCTTAAATCCTACTCCTTCCATGATATCATGCTTACCTTCCATAGAAACTCCCGAGAAGAAGATGTTGCTCTTAGCCTCATTTAGGTTTAAACCCGAGAATTCAGCATATTCTTCAATGACAGCTTTCAAGATTGTAGCTGAGTTGAGATCCCCATGACCAAACAAGATAAGATCATCCGTAAAACACAAATGAGTAATTTTAGGTTGCTTGCATCTCCAATGATACTTAAAACTCATCTCTTGATCGACTTTCTACTTTAACATCATAGAAAAGACCTCTATAGCAATGACAAAGTAGGGAGAGAGAGGATCACCTTGGCGTAAGCCACGGGCACCTTTGAAATAACCTTCAAGTGCGCCATTAATGGAAATAGAGAAGCCTGGAGTAGTAATACAAGCCTTGGCCCACTAAATATAAGGAGCTGGAAATTGCATTAACTCAAGCACATCCAAAAGAAAGGCCCATTGCACTGAATCATAAGCATTCCTAATGTCCACTTTCATTGCATACCTAGGGGTGCCCCCCTCCTTGTGATAATTATGTTGCACACAATATGATTGGCCCTTCTAGAACTTGTCAAGGATCTTTAAGACTCGGTCCATCATGGTGCCCATCATTCCCCCTCTCCTCAAAAGGATTCGACCTCAAATCGTCACCTGCATCAAAAGGAGAAAGATCAGAAACATTAAAAGTAGCAGAAACATTATACTCACCTAGAAGATCCACTTTGTAAGCATTATCATTAATTTTCTCAAGGATTTGGAAAGGTCCATCTCCTTGAGGATGAAATTTAGTTCTTCTATGGGTTGGGAATCTTTCTTTGCGCATGTGAATCCAAACCCAATCACCAAGTTCGAAGATAGCACGCCTACGCCCTTTATTGGCCTGGGAAGCAAACTTTTCATTCTTCTGCGCAATTTGAAGTCGTACCCTTTAATGAATTGACTTCACCAATTTGGCCTTCTTGTGTCCATCCAAACTACTCCTGTCATCAATAGGTAAAGGCATCAAATCTAAAGGCGTAAGTGGATTAAAACCATAAACAATTTCAAAGGGAGAATAAGAAGTAGTAGTATGCATAGTCCTATTATATGCAAACTCTATAAATGGAAAACAGTCCTCCCAAGTTTTTGTATTCTTTTGAATGACTAGTGCGCAGGAGTTGAGTTAGAGTCATGTTGACTACTACAGTTTGTCCGTCAATCTGTGGATGACAAGTAGTGGAAAATAAAAGCTTGGTACCTAATTTTCCCCATAAAACCTTCCAAAAGTAGCTAAGGAACATAACATCCCTATCAAAAATAATACTCCTAGGTACACCATGGAGTCACACTATTTCCTTGAAAAACAAATCAACTATGTTTGTGGCATTATCTGTTTTATGGCATGGAATGAAATGTGCCATTTTACTAAATCTGTCCACTACAACAAAAATAAAATCTCTACCCTTTTTTGTCCTAGGCAGCCCTAAAACAAAGTCCATAGATATGTCTACCCATGGCTCACTAGGAACGGGTAAGGGTGTATACAATCCATATGGTAAAACCTTAGATTTGGCCTTTCTACATGTAATGCACCTACCACATATTCAAGTGACGTCTAGTCTCGTCTCATCCTAGGCCAAAAGAAATGTTCATGTAAAATTTCTAAGGTTTTCCTGACACCAAAGTGCCCCATTAATCCTCCATCATGTGCCCCACGCACCAATAATTCACGCATTGAACAATTGGCACACACATTTTGCTTTCTTTAAAAAAATAAACATCATGCTTGTAAAACTTACCAAATGCCGCTTTATCACGTGCCATATACACATCAAAAAATCAGCATCACTGGCATACATGTCTTTCGTATATTCAAACCCAAGTAAGAAGTACATACCTCCGTGATAAAGCATCGGCAAAAATGTTCTCTTTACCTTGCTTGTAACGGATGACATAAGGAAAGGTCTCGATGTATGCCATCCATCTAGCATGTCTCTTATTTAATTTACCTTAACCCTTGAGGTTAACCTCGATGTATGCCATCCATGTAATGGCTCTGCATAATTATCCGTCAAGGTTAACCTGGGCTGAACAGGCTAGTAGCGGAGAATTCATTCCTAAAGAAGCCCTTGATTTGGAGGAAGAATATGGAGGTTTTTCGGTAAACTCAGATTTCCTAATTGATTCAGTTAACCAATATACTGAAGGAGTCATCAATGGAGGTAGCAACACAGATGGTGCTGAAAAGGGTGAGTGTTGCACGCTCCAAACCTGCAATTGTCAAAAAATGTAACCATTCCAACCAGGCTCAACAGTCCTGATCGTTTGCTGCAGTTCAAGTCACTGTTCAACCTACCGCTGTCTCAGAAACCATTCAGTCGATCACGTAACATGCTGCTCTAACAGGAGGTGGGACCCTTACCCATTCCCATTCTGCCTCATATATAGGTCTGAGGGGGACTAGGCGATCAGCTACTATTCCAAAAATTACGCCTACTGTAGGAAGTCAAGAAGAGGTAGCGTGTTCATTAGTTAAATTCAGCAAGTTTGCAACAGCCTACTCCTCTACACCTAATATTTCTCTACAAGGTTAGGATTCACTTCTTGCCGACATGGACCCAGCGCTTCTACCAAAGGCCATTGCTACGCAACATTCTACTCCAACAGGTGGTGGGACCCTTACCCATTCCCATCCTGTGTCATCTAAAGAACTGAGAGGAACTGGGCCGTTAGCTTCTCTTCTAGACATCACGCTTGCTATAGTCAGTCAAGAAGAAAGACTTACTGACGCTCCCGTGACAGTTGGCCATTCTAGGGATATTGATTCCTGTGTAGTCACTATAAATCCACAGTTTACCACTCTAGAGTCCCCTTCTAGCATGGACAAAACCGGTGTTAGCCAACATGATGGACGGGTGTCACCCTCTGCAAGGGTAGCGTGTCCGTCTGCTAAAACTAGCTCTCCTATTACCAGCGATGTGCACCAACCCACGGCATGGGCTTCTCTATTCACTCAATCTCCTCCCTATCAGAAATTCAAGCTTTAATTTCATTCCTCCTGATCTCAAAGGGGAGAGGATCTTGGTTCAGTCCTCCTCCTAATGTCATTCAGGGTAGGATTCCCTTATGGGAAAATACTCTGGTGGGATATTTTTTGGATAAGAAAATGCCTCTATTTTGGGTTAAGAAAGTTGCAGACAAGTTATGGAGGAAGGAAGGTCTTGAAGAGACCCTTACTAATGGCAATGGGTTCTTCTTTTTTAAGTTTGATTCCCCCTCTTCTGTTACCAAAATTCTTGAAATGGGCCATTAGCACTTCTCTGGTCGACACATTATTCTTCAACAATGGAGACCAGGTATGGCCCTTGCCAAGAAAGATGTTAAAAAAATCCCTATTTAGCTTAAACTATTCAATGTCCCATATGAACTATGGACAGCTGAAGGACTCAGCTATGTTGCTAGTGCTGTTGGAAAGCCTCTCTATGCAGACACCCACACAGAGGAGCATACCAGAATTAGTTATGCTCGGATTTGTGTTGAAATAGAAGTCACACGTGATCTCCCGGATTCTTTTGATGTTCAGATAGATGACTACTCTTCAATAGAAATATTTATTGAATATCAATGGTTGCCTTCCTATGTGTAATATTTACCATACTTTTGGACATAGTAGAAGTTCATGCTCTGAGAATAAATCCAACCCTCCCCCTACTCAAGCTTGTTTAGACCCCAAAGTCACTAAGGGTGAATGGAGAGTAGTTTCAAATAAAGGAAAATCAGTTCAAGAAGTCCCACTTCCTACCAGTCCCCCTCCTACTGCTCAGGTGGGCATAGTGGCCATAGTAAACGTTGGAGAAAAGGCGGCCAAGGAGGTTATTGAATCAAGTAAACCTTACGGTTCCAAACCTTCCAACCGATTGACTGATTCCAACAGTATAGTGCCAATCCTTGAGGACCCTGATTGGCAGCATGCATATCATCATTCGATCTTCTACGAATCAAGTTAGTGGACATGGACATTGTTCAGGAACAAATCCTTCTTCCTTCCCCTCATAATGCAGGAATTGTCCCTCTATCCTTGGAGGATGCTAATTTGGATAGACATATACAAACAGTCAATTCTCCATATGAAGGCAATTACTCTACTTCCACTGCCTCTCCAGATTCTAACCCCTTAGTGGATAAAATAACCAAAGTTAACGAAGCCGATACTGGAAGTAACTTCAAAAGGAATCAACGCAAAAAACAAAGTCGAAAGGCAAAACTTTTAAGGAATCAAGGAACATTAGGTTCCAACACCCTTTCCTTTTCTCAATGAATTTTGCTTACTGGAACATAAGGGGTATGAATAATCCGTCTAAACAGCGGGAGATTCGTTCGTTTGTTTATACTTATTCTTTTTGTTTTTTTGGTATCTTAGAGACTAAAATTAAACTTGCTTCTAAAGATGCTATGGCTAACTCTCTCATTCCTGGTTGGTTTTTTTTGCATAATTACTCTCATTCCCCCTCGGGGAGAATTTGCATTGGTTGGCATAATTCTAAATTACAGATTAACTCTTCTTGTGCTTCTGCGCAAGCCATTCATTGCAACGCCACAATTCGGGATACCAATGCTCCCATTATTATTTCAGTTATATATGGCTCCAACTCCTATTCTCAGAGAACTGATCTCTGGAGTGACATTCATCTTCAGGCCTCCATCTCTCAGGATATTCCTTGGCTTGTCTTTGGGGATTTCAATGCTATTCGGTTTCCCCATGAAAGAAGAGGAGGTAAATTGGACTGGCTAACTGTTATGGATGATTGCAACAGATGCTTTATGAATTCCGATCTTGAGGATTTAAGATTTTCTAGACACTTTTTCACTTGGTCTAACGGACAATCTGCTTCTCATGCCATTCAAAGGAAGCTTGATAGAGCTCTAGTCAATCAAGCTTGGCTTACTACTTTTCCATCTGCTGAAGCTGAATTTATTCCTCCTAGCCTTATCTGATCACTCTCCTATTATTGTCAGACTCGGCATTCTGATGAAAAAGAGCAAGATTCCTTTCAAGTTCTTTAACTGCTGGACTAATTATGAGGATTTTTTACCTACCGTGGAACAAGCTTGGAACTCAACCTTTCAAGGTACAAGCCATGTTTATATGTTGCTAGAAACTCAAAAAAGTTAAATATGCTCTTAAGGCCTTAAACCAGGAAAGGTTCAAGAACCTTCCTACTCGAGTTCAAGAGGCCCAAGATAAGCTTCATGACATCCAAACCCTCCTTCAGCAGTATCCTGGGAATGAAAGATTAATTCAAGAGGAGAAAGAAGCTCATCATGATTATTACTCCATCCTTTCTAGTGAAGAGAGCATGGCTAAACAAAAATTCAGGATTCAATGGTTATTAGAAGGTGATCAAAATACTTCCTTTTTCTTCAAATCAATGACTAACAGAAGGAACCGTAACAAGATTTTCAGCCCTCTTGATGCAAATAGCAATAGAATTGATGGTCCTGAAGAGATCAAAAGTGCCATTGTCCAATTTTATAAGGAGCTTCTTGGAACTGAAAGTACCATTCCTTATCCAGGTAAGCAAGCTCTTGCTTCAGTGATCTCTAAGAGTTTACCACTTGATGCTCTCAATGCTCTCCAATGCCCTGTCTCAGAAGATGAAATCCAGGAAGCTTTCTTTAGTCTCCACCCAAATAAAGCTCCAGGGCCTGATGGATTTAATGGCCAGTTTTTCAGGAAAGCTTGGAGTATTGTCAAACCTAAAGTGATTGCGGCAATCTCTGAATTTTTTTCTGCTAAGACCATTCTCAGAGAGCTCAATGCCACAGTTATTACTCTTGTCCCCAAAATCCCTAATCCCTCCTTTATTCATGATTATCGTCTTATAGCTTGTTGCAACACTATTTACAAAGCCATCTCCAAAATCCTTGCCAACCGCCTTTAGAAAGTCCTTCCTGGCCTCATTGACTCGTCTTAATCGGCTTTTATTAAAGACAGGAAAATTAGTGATAACATCCTTCTTGCCTAAGCTCTTATACACAATTACCATAAGAATTCTAGGCACGCCTAGCTGCTCCATGAAAGTTGATCTCAAGAAAGCCTATGATTCGGTGAGGTGGGAGTTTATTATTGACACCATGACTATTATGGGATTTCCTTAGTTGTTTATAGATTGGATTGTTTGTTGTATAACCACCCCCCGCTACTCAGTAGTTATCAACGGTGAGCTGGAAGGTTTTTTCCCTGGTACAAAGGGGCTAAGGCAAGGGGACCCTCTATCTCCTATATCTTTTTGTGCTTGCTATAGATGTGCTTTCTATGATTCTTCATCAGAAATCAGCCGATCCTTGTTTTAAGTATCACTGGAGATGCCAAAAAACCAAGCTGACTCACCTCTGCTTCGCTGATGATATAATGCTATTTTGTTATGAGGATTTACGATCAGCCTCTATCCTCAAGGAAGGTCTGGACACTTTTGCTTCCTTCTCTGGCCTTCAGCATAATGCCTTCAAAAGTAATATTTTCCTCTCGGGTGTGGATTGCAACCCAAGGCAGCAAATTATTGATCATATTGGTTTTCCTGAAGGATCCCTTCCTGTTCGCTACCTTGGAGTCCCTTTGATATCTTCCAAGCTAAAAGCCCAGGATTGCAAAACCCTAGTCGACCGCATTATTGGTAAAATCAACCATTGGGCTAACAAATCCCTTTCTTATGCAGGTCAGCTTCAACTGATAAAATCTGTGCTTTTTAGCATTCAAGTCTACTGGACTACCCATTTTATCCTCCCAAAAAAAGGTGGTGCACCAAATTGAACAAGCTATGAGGAACTTTCTTTGGAGTGGCAGCCATCTCATTTCTTTTGGATCCAAAGTTGCTTGGAATGATGTTACTTGTCCCAAGAATAAAAGGGGTCTTGGATTAAATAAGATTATTAATTGGAATTTAGCAGCTGTGGGGAAGCTTATTTGGGCTATGTTTGAAAATCCCTCTACCTCCCCTTGGGTTCTTTGGACTCGTAGCAATATTCTTAAAGGTAAAATTTTCTGGGAGGTTAAATGCCCCCAATCTTGCTCGTGGGCTTGGAGGAAAATTCTTAAGTCCCGACCTCTGTTTAAGCCTTACGTCAAAATTTCTATTGGCAATGGCTGCTTTGCATCTCTCTGGTTTGACTATTGGCTTCCTAATGGGCCTATTTATGATAACATGGGAGATCGAGTTATTTATGATTCTGGGCTTGGGAGATATGTTAAAGTAGAAGCCATCATTTTGGATAATCACTGGAATTGGCCGATAGCTAATTCTCCTCCTCTGCTTGAGCTGAAGTATGGTATGCCTCCAAGCCTTCTTCCTGCTCCTTATCGGGAAGATAAGGCAATCTGGGTTCCCTTCTCTAATGGGGAGTTTTCCATTAGATCAGCTTGGGACATTCTGAGGGACTGTAAATCCCGGGTTCACTGGTGGAAGCTAGTTTGGCATCCTAAGGCCATTCCCCGTGCTGCTTTTATTTTCTGGATGGCTATTCGAAACAGGCTCAGGACAAAGGACCAGCCTCTTCTCTTCCTATCTTGGCCATGATACCAAATGTCTCTTTTGCTTGAAAGATCAGGAGAGTCACTCCCACATCTTCTTCTCCTGTCCCTTCACCTCCTCCATTTGGTACCACATCATCTCTACTAGTGGTTACCAATATCCTGATGGAGACTGGCCGCAGATCGTTTTTTGGGCTAGCAATACCTTTAAAGGAAAAAATTTCTCCTCTATCATAGGTAAGCTTTCTCTAGCTTGCACAGTATATAATATTTGGAGAGAAAGGAATAGTAGATTGTTCAATCAGGAAAAGAAAAATTCTCAAGCCATTATTGCTCAAATCAAGGATATGATTCGCGAAAAGCTAACTACATCTTCAGGGATCTTAAATTCTGCAACCAATAGGCATCTTCAATGTGTTTGGTCTCTTCCAAGTACCATATTTAATGTGTAATGGTTATGCTTGTATTGTTTTGTAGCTTTGGGGCGGGGTTTCTTCTGTTTGTAGAAGTCTTTCCTTCCCTCTAGCTTGTTTCGAGGGTATGCCCTCTTGTTTTGTATCTTCTTTTCTCTTTCTTTCCTTTAATAAATCTACTTTTCAAAAAAAAAAAAAATGATTCATGATCGGTGTGGATCACAAACTCCTTAGGCCAAAGGTAATGCTGCCATGTCTCTAGAGCACGAACAAGAGCATAAAGTTCTTTGTCATAAATTGCGTAATTTAGGGCCGCCCCACTTAGCTTCTCACTGAAAAAGGCGATGGCTCGCGTATCCTGCATCAAAATGGCTACAATTCCTATTCTTGAGGCATCACACTCAATCTCAAAAGTTTTGTTAAAATCAAGGTAATGCTAACACAGGTGCAGAACATAATCTTTCTTTAATATTAGCAAATGCATTCGCTTGATCAAACCCCCAATGAAATCCAACATTTTTTTTAATTATTTCAGTGAGTGGTGCAGCAATGGTGCTAAAATCCTTAACAAAAATGCCTATAAAAACTAGCTAAACCATGAAAGCTTCTTACCTTAATGATGCCTTTAGGCGTTGGCCATTCCTTGATGGCCTTGACTTTCTCTTCATCCACCTCAAGACCTTTTGTACTAACTACATAACAAAGAAAAATATTTTTTTCCATACAAAAAGTACATTTCTTAAAATTAGCATACAACTTTTCATATCTCAACACATCGAACACACATCTCAAATGTCCAATATGTTCATCTAAATTCTTGCTGTACACTAGGATGTCATCAGAGTACACAACTATAAATTTGCCTAGGAATGCACGTAATAGATGGTTCCTTAATCTCATGAAAGTATTAGGTGCATTTGTAAGTCTAAATGTCATAACCAACCATTCATAAAGTCCATATTTAGTCTTAAAAGAAATTTTCCATTCATCTCCCTCTTTTATTCTAATTTGATGGTATCCACTTTTAAGATCTATTTTACTGAAAATACATGAGCCATGCAATTCATCAAGCATATCATCTAATCTAGGAATGGGATGACGATACTTTATCGTAATATTGTTGACTGCTCTGCAATCAACGCACATCCTTATGTCCTATCCTTCTTTGGCACTAGTAGCACTGGTACTGCACATGGGCTCATGCTCTCTCTCACGGACCCTTTGCTCATCAAATCTTCAACTTGGCTTTGAAGCTCCTTTGTCTCCTCTGGATTACTTCTATAGGCTGGTCAATTTGGAATAACGGCTCCAGGTACGAAATCAATTTGATATTCAATGCCTCTAATGGGCGATAATCCACTTGGCATCTTCTCTAGAAATACATCCTCAAATCTTGCAACAAAGAAGCAGCCACACTAGGAAGAGATTGGTTAGTTTCATCAAGAATAAAATAAGATTCTTGGTAAATAAGAAAAATAATAGGCTGATTTGCTAAGAAAGCCCTCTTAACCTTACCTTCCTTTGCATAAAAAATTATTTTTATCTCACCTTTTCTCTTTACAGGTTCTCTTTCTTTTTTCTCTCGTGGCTCCACTCTCTTTTCTTTATTCTCAGCCACCTCTCTATTTTTTGTTTCACTCTTTTTTTTCCTTGAGGTTTTAGCCTCACCCTTTCTGTTTTTCCTCAATCTTACTTTTAGGCTTCAATTCGTCCTCATATACCTATTTTGGGGTTAAAGGAGCGAGATTGATTGTCTTTCCATCCTTTACAATGTTGTATCTGTTCCTAAACCCATCATAAATCACCTTGCTATCATATTGCCATGGCCTCCCCAACAAAATATGCCCAGCATGCATAGGAACTACATCACAGAGCACCTTATCACTATATTTCCCAATGGTAAAAGCCACCAAAACCTGTTTATTGACCTTGACCTCTCCACATCATTCAACCATTACAACTTATAAGGTCTAGGATGCTTCAATAAAGGTAAGCTCAACTTTTCAACTAGGGTGGTACTAGCTACATTGGTGCAACTTCCCCCATCTATAATCATACTACACACCTTGTTGTTTACATGACATCTAGTATGAAATAAGTTCTCTCTTTGCTGCTCCATATCATCTACCTTAATTTGTGTATTGAGAGCACGCCTAGGTAACAAGAGACTCACCTTCTAGGGGGTATTCCACTCCATCATCATCACTAGCATCGACCAACTCGGGCATCTCATCACCATCATTCTCACTCTCAGTCATCACCTCCCCATTGTCACGCATCACCCGCTTGTTTGGACATTGAGACGCGATGTGCCTAAAACCAAAACATTTAAAGCATTTAATATCTCTATTCCTTGAAGGTTGGGAATCTACCTTGGGTTTGCTCTTGCTAGTTCCCTCATCTTGTCCCTTAGGTGGTTCGGCCTTCCCCCTTGCTACAGCTCGATCATTTCTATCCCATTTTGGTTTCCAAGGAGTGCTAGAAACTAAAGTATGCCTTGCTGCCCCCTTTCTCTTTAACAGCCTCTTTACCTTCATTGCCATGTGCACCATATCTTCTACCTTCACATAATGCTGCAACTCAACCGCATTAGCTATGTCTCTATTCAGACCTGATGGGCACCATGGTGGACCAAGTCTTAAAGGTCCTTTACAAGTTCCATAAGGGCCAATCACAAGGTCGAGAGCTAAGAAGATCAAGGAAGCAATGCAAGGATTGGTGCAATCCACTTGGGCCAAGTTATTGAGCAAGACCTCAACGTTCAATATGGGCTTGAAAGAAGAAGAGCCAGCTTTCATCCACATGATACAAGCTACAGAGGGGGAGACATAGTCTAGTGGTTTTGTATAGACTTTTTATTTCATTAAGTATAGGCGTGTGGGCCTGTTTTATGTTTTTAGTATAGTCGGTAGTTTAGGATGTTTTGGGCCTGAAGATGTTCAGGTCTTGTCTTTTAATTGATGTAGGCCTTATTCAACCCTCGGGTTTCATTTAGGGTTTTAAAAGAACTTGTAGTCATAATTTTGCAGGCAACGAACGTGAATGAAGCTTTCTGCTTAGAGAATTTTCAGTTTTCTCTTATTGTTCTTGAATGAACTACGAACTTATCAAAGGCATACCATTTGTGGCGTTCTCATCAACTCTAGGTTCTTGAAACAAGTTTTCAACAGGTCTAGATCATCTTGACTTGATTCTTGGCTTTCTTGGGTAAGTTTTAATTTGATCGTGGGTTCAAGGGATTTCAATCTTACGGGTTCACATCATTTGGTATCAGAGCTCAGACTCCGAAATTAGGTCTGATTTATCCTTTTTAATTCTTGCATTTGGTTTTGTCTTAAATGGGTTCTAGGTTTTTCTATTTTGATCGGTGAATTGTTCATCATTTTGATTTGCAATTCTTTCATCATTCTTGTTAATTTCGTGTGTTTGAATTTATATTTGTGATTCTCACAATTGATTACCCTTGTATTTGATTCAAGAATTTAGTGTTGCGAATTATTTAATTGATTACACGAATCTTTTCTTTAAATTCCATATCTATAATTCCCATATCTATAATATTTGTTTTGATTCCATCTGTTTCAGTTTCTTGCTATTGAAATCAGATTAATCTTTTTCAGAATTTGTAATTATTGTTACTGCTTGTGATGGAATCTGTATTGAAAAAAAAAAAACAAAAGAAAAGGAAGACAGTCAAGGGTTGCTGTTAAAAAAAAAATTCGCCTATGGATGTTTGATATACTTTACAATATAAAAATTTAGTATTGATTGATCCCTATCTTCGAAAGGGTAAAAAAATTTGGTATTGATTGATCCCTATCTTCAAAGAAGTCGAATATATCATCCTTAGTATCTTGTTTCCTAATTTCTCTTTTCTTCGTACAATTCTTTGAGATCCGTTTCATTCTTATTTACCTAATTGCTATTTTCCTCGTACAATTCTTTGAGTTCGGTGTCATTTTATTCTTTCTTGTTTCTTGAATCTATTGCAGGTTGGAATAATACAAGGTTGTGTCTTGATTTAGTTCAACAAGTTTATCACGAATTTGAAAGGGAAAACAAGAGAGGTAAAAGGCAAGAGTGGGTGAGAATAGTATTGGAAAAGCCCAAAAAAGTGAAACACGAGTAGTGTGACAATATTTGAGTGTAAACACGTAACGGAGTGTGTGAGGGTTTTTTTTTTTACTGCTAACATCCTTTCCTTGTTTTGCAGGACTTTAACAATGTCTCATAAAAGTGACTCAACGCCTAAGGAGGATGCGGCTAAACCATTCTTTGTTTTGTAAGCCATGCAACAACAGTTTGAACGATTGAATTTGCTGATAAGGGAGGTAAGGGATAGGATGGATCAATAAGATTTCATGCTTAAAAATCTGCAAGGTGGGCAAGACAGGAGGAGATGTGAGCCTATCATTGAAAATGAGTATGAAAATGAAGAAGATGATGAGGCTAAGGAAGACATAGCATCTGAGTTGGAATGGGCGAAATGGGCAAACCTAGAGAAGGTCGACGTGGAAGAGGACATAGGAGAAATCCAAGGGGGCGAGATGGGGTTGATAGGAATCATGGGAGCATCAAAGTAAAAATAGCATCTTTCCAAGGTAGAAATGATCCTGAAGCTTATTTAGAGTGGGAGAAGAAAATAGAGTTGATTTTTGATTGTCACAACTATTTAGAGGAGAAGAAGGTAAAGCTGGCAGTAATTGAGTTCACTGATTATGCAATTATTTGGTGGGATCAATTGGTGACCAATAGGAGGAGTAATTATGAGAGACCTGTAGAAACATGGGGTGAGTTGAAAGCTCTCATGAGGCAGAGATTTGTACCTGGCCACTACTATAGAGATCTCTACCAAAAATTACAAAACCTTACACAAGGGAGTAGGAGTGTAGAGGATTACCATAAGGAGATGGAGGTGGCTATGATTTGAGCTAATGTAGAGGAGGATCGGAAGGCCACAATGGCCAGATTTTAAGTGGTCTGAATAGAGACATAGCTAATGTAGTTGGGTTGCAGCATTATGTGGAGATAGAAGACAGGGTGCACATGGCTATGAAGGTGGAGAGGCAGTTAAAGAGAAAGAGGGCAGCAAGGTATACTTCAGTTTCTAGCACTCATTGAAGACCAAAATGGGATAGAAATGATTGAGCAGTAGCAAGGGGGAAGGCCGAACCACCTATGGAACAAGATGAAGGAACTAGCAAGAGCAAACCCAAGGTAGATTCCCAACCTTCAAGGAATAGAGATATTAAATGTTTTAAATGTTTTGGTTTTGCTCACATCGTGTCTCAATGTCCAAACAAGTGCAATGGGGAGGTGATGACTGAGAGTAAGAATGATGGTGATGGGATGCCCGAGTTGGTCGATGCTAGTGATGATGATGGAGTGGAATACCCCGTAGAAGGTGAGGCTCTTGTTGCTAGGCGTGCTCTCAATATGCAAATTCAGATAGATGATATGGAGCAACAAAGAGAGAACATATTTCATAATAGATGTTATGTAAACAATAAGGTGTGTAGTATGATTATAGATGGGGGAAGTTGCACCAATATAGCTAGTACCACCCTAGTTAAAAAGTTGAGCATACCTTTACTGAAGCATCCTAGCACTTTCATGAGATTAATGAACCATGTATTACGTGCATTCCTAGGCAAATTTGTAGTCGTGTACTTTGATGACATCCTAGTGTACAACAAGAACTTAGATGAACATATTGGGCATTTGAGATGTGTGCTCGATGTGTTGAGATGTGAAAAGTTGTATGCTAATTTTAAGAAATGTTCCTTTTGTGTAGAAAAAATTGTTTTTCTTGGTTATGTTGTTAGTACAAAAGGTATTGAGGTGGATGAAAAGAAAGTCAAGGCCATCAAGGAGTGGCCAACGCCTATAGACATCACTGAGGTAAGAAGCTTTCATGGTTTAGCTAGTTTTTATAGGCGTTTTGTTAAGGATTTTAGCACTATTACTGCACCACTCACTAAAATAGTTAAAAAGAATATTGGATTTCATTGGGGAATTGATCAAGCGAATGCATTTGCTATTATTAAAGAAAGATTATGTTCTGCACCTGTGTTAGCATTACCTGATTTTAACAAAACTTTTGAGATTGAATGTGATGCCTCAAGAATAGGAATTGGAGCCGTTTTGATGTAGGATAGGTGACCCATCACCTTTTTCAGCGAGAAGCTAAGTGGGGCGGCCATGAATTACCCCACTTATGACAAAGAACTTTATGCTCTTGTTCACGCTCTAGAGATGTGGCAGCACTACCTTTGGCCTAAGGAGTTTGTGATCCATACCGATCATGAATCATTGAAGCATCTCAAGAGTCAAGGTAAATTAAAAAAGAGACATGCTAGATGGATGGAATACATCGACACCTTTCTTTATGTCATTCGTTACAAGTAAGGTAAAGAGAACACTGTTGTTGATGCTTTATCATAGAGGTATGTACTTCTTAATTCTATAAGTGCTAAAATGCTTGGGTTTGAATATGTGAAAGACATGTATGCCAGTGACGCTGATTTTTCTAATATGTATATGGCGTGTGACAAAGCGGCATTTGGTAAGTTTTACAAGTATGATTGTTATTTGTTTAAAGAAAGTAAATTGTGTGTGTCAAATTGTTCAGTGTGTGAATTATTGGTGCGTGAGGCACATGGTGGAGGATTAATGGGACACTTTAGCGTTAGGAAAACCTTAGAAATTTTACATGAACATTTCTTTTGGCCTAGGATGAGAAAAGACGTCACTCGAATATGTGGTAGGTGCATTACATATAGAAAGGCCAAATCTAAGGTTTTACCACATGGGTTATATACACCTTTACCCGTTCCCAGTGAGCCATGGGTAGATATATCTATGAACTTTGTTTTGGGGCTGCCTAGGACAAAAAAGGTAGAGATTCTATTTTTGTGGTACTGGACAGATTTAGTAAAATGGCATATTTCATTCCATGCCATAAAACAGATGATGCCATAAACATAGCTGATTTGTTTTTCAAGGAAATAGTGTAACTCCATGGTATGTCTAGAAGTATTGTTTCTGATAGGGATGTTAAGTTCCTTAGCTACTTTTGGAAGGTTTTGTGGGAAAAATTAGGTACCAAGCTTTTATTTTCCACAACTTGTCATCCACAGACTGATGGATAGACTGAAATAGTCAACAGGGCTCTAAATCAACTCCTACGCACTGTCATTCAAAAGAATTTAAAAACTTGGAAGTACTGTTTATCAATTATAGAGTTTGCATATAATAAGACTATACATACTACTATTTCTTATTCTCCTTTTGAAATTGTTTATGATTTTAATCTACTTACTCCTTTAGATTTGATGCCTTTACCTATTGATGACAGGAGTAGTTTGGATGGACACAAGAAGGCCGAATTGGTGAAGTCAATTCATGAAAGGGTACGGCTTCAAATTGCGCAGAAGAATGAAAAGTTTGCTTCACAGGCCAATAAAGGGTGCAGGCGTGTCCTCTTCGAACCTGGAGATTGGGTTTGGGTTCACATATGCAAAGAAAGATTCCCAGCCCATAGAAAAACTAAATTACATCCTCGAGGAGATGGACCATTCCAAATCCTTGAGAAAATTAATGATAATGCTTATAAAGTGGATCTTCCAAGTGAGTATAATGTTTCTGCTACTTTCAGTGTTTCTGATCTTTCTTCCTTTGATGCAGGTGACGATTCAAGGTCGAATCCTTTCGAGGAGAGGAGGAATGATGGGCACCATGGTGCACCAAGTCTTAAAGATCCTTTACAAGTTCAAGAAGGGCCAATCACAAGGTCAAGAGCAAAGAAGATCAAGGAAGCAATGCAAGGATTGGTGTAATCCACTTGGGCCGAGTTATCGAGCAAGAACCCAACGTTCAAGATGGGCTTGAAAGAAGAAGAACCAACTTTAATCCATGTGATACAAGCTACAGAGGAGGCGGCATAGTCTAGTGGTTTCGTATAGACTTTTTATTTCATTAAGTATAGGCATGTGGGCCTATTTTATATTTTAAGTATAGTCGGTAGTTTAGGACATTTTGGGCCCGAAGATGTTCAGACCGTGTCTTTTAATTGATGTAGGCCTTATTTGGCCCTAAGGTTTCATTTAGGGTTTTAAAAGAACTTGTAGCCACAATTTTGCAGGCAATGAACGTGAATGAAGCTTTCT
Source organism: Nyssa sinensis (assembly GCA_008638375.1). Taxonomy (NCBI): domain Eukaryota; kingdom Viridiplantae; phylum Streptophyta; class Magnoliopsida; order Cornales; family Nyssaceae; genus Nyssa; species Nyssa sinensis. Next base: position 67,332 of record VIRR01000455.1, read on the forward strand.
GCTTAGAGAATTTTCAGTTTTCTCTTCTTGTTCTTGAATGAACTACGAACTTATCAAAGGCATACCCTTTGTGGCATTCTCATCAACTCTAGGTTCTTGAAACAAGTTTTCAATGGGTCTAGATCATCTTGACTTGATTCTTGTCTTTCTTGGGTAAGTTTTCAATTTGATCATGGGTTCAAGGGATTTCGATCTTACAGGTTCACATTAAGACCACTTAAAAGTCTGGCCATTGTGGCCTCCCGATCCTCCTCTACATTAGCTCGAATCATAGCCACCTCCATCTCCTTATGGTAATACTCTACACTCCTACTCCCTTGTGTAAGGTTTTGTAATTTTTGGTAGAGGTCTCTATAGTAGTGGCCAGGTACAAATCTCCGCCTCATGAGAGCTTTCAACTCACCCCATGTTTCTACAGGTCTCTCATAATTCCTCCTTCTATTAGTCACCAATTGATCCCACCAAATAATTGCATAATCAGTGAACTCAATTACCACCAGCTTTACCTTCTTCTCCTCTGAATAGTTGTGACAATAAAAAATCAACTCTATTTTTTTCTCCCACTTTAAATAAGCTTCAGGATCATTTCTACCTTGGAAAGATGCTATTTTAACTTTGATGCTCCCAAGTTTCCTATCAACCCCATCTCATCCCCTTGGATTTCTCCTATGTCTTCTTCCATGCCTACCTCCTCTAGGTCTGCCCATTTCACCCATTCCAACTTCAAATGCTATGTCTTCCTCAGCCTTATCATCTTCTTCATTTTCATACTCATTTTCAATGATAGGCTCACTTCTCCTCCTATCTTGCCCACCTTGCAGATTTCTAATCACGACATCTTGCTGATCCATCCTATCCCGCATCTCTCCCATCACCAAATTCAACCGTTCAAACTGTTGTTGCGTGGCCTGCAAAACAAAGAATGGGTTAGCCGTGTCCTCCTTAAGTGTTGAGTCACTCTTATGAGACATTGTGAAAGTCCTACAAAACGAGGAAAGAATGTTAGTGGTAGAAAAAAACCTCACACACTTCGTTACGTGTTTACGCTCAAATATTGTCACACCACTCGTGTTTCACTCTTTTGGGCTTTTTCAATACTATTCTCACCCACTCTTGCCTTTTACCTCTCCTGTTTTCCCTCTTAAGTTCGTGAAGAACTAGTTAAACTAAATCAAGACACAACCTTGTATTATTCCAACTAGCAATAGATTCAAGAAACAAGAAGGAATAAAATGACACAAAACTCAAAGAATTGTACGAGGAAAATAGAAATTAGGAAACAAGATACTAAAGATGATATATTCAACCCCTTTGAAGATAGGGATCAATTAATACCAAATTTTTTGACCTTTTTAAAGATAAGGATCAATCAATACCAAATTTTCAGATTGTAAAGTATATCAAACATCCATAAGCGATTTTTTTTATTTTTTTTTTTTACAGCAACCCTTGATTACGTTGTCTTTTTATTTTTTTTAATACAGATTCGATCACAAGCAGTAACAATAATTGCAAAATTTGAAAAAGATTGATCTGATTTCAACAGTAAGAAATCGAAACAGATGGAATCAAAACAAAGATTATAGATATGGGAATTATAGATATGGAATTTAAAGCAAAGATTCGTGTAATCAATTAAAGAAGTCGTAGGTCTGAATCCTTGAATCAAATACACGGGTAGTCAATTGTGAGAATGACAGAACTAAATTCAAACACACAAAATTAACAAGAATGGCGAAGGAATCACAAATCAAAATGATGAACAATTCGCAAATCATAACAGAAAAACCTAGAACACGTCTAAGATAAAAAAAAAAAAAAAATCAAATGCATGAATTAAAAAGGATAAATCAGACCTGATTTGGAGTCTGAGCTCTGATACCAAATGATGTGAACCCGTAAGATAAAAATCCCTTGAACCCACGATCAAATTGAAACTTACCCAAGAAAGCCAAGAATCAAATTGAACCAAATGATGTGAACCCGTAAGATAAAAATCCCTTTAACCCACGATCAAATTGAAACTTAACCAAGAAAGCCTAGAATCAAGTCAAGATGATCTAGACCCGTTGAAAACTTGTTTCAAAAACCTAGAGTTGATGAGAACGCCACAAAGGGTATGCCTTTGATAAGTTCGTAGTTCATTCAAGAACAAAAAGAGAAAATTGAAACATTTTCTATGTAGAAAGCTTCCTTCACTGTTCGTTCCTCCAAAATTGCAGCTATAAGTTCTTTTAAAACCCTAAATGAAACTCTAGGGCCGAATAAGGCCTACACCAATTAAAAGACCTGAACATCTTCAGGCCCAAAACGTCCTATATTACCGACTATACTTAAAACATAACATAGGCCCACACGGCTATACTTAATGAAATAAAAAGTCTATACGCAACCAAAAGACTTATGTCACCCCCACTATAGCTTGTATCACGTGGATTAAAGCTGGTTCTTCTTTTTTCAAGCCCATCTTGAACTGTTGGGGTCTTGCTCGATAACTCAGGCCCAAGTGGATTGGACTAATCCTTGCATTGCTTCCTTGATCTTCTCAGCTCTCGACCTTGTGATTGGCCCTTCTAGTACTTGTAAAGGATCTTTAAGACTCGGTCTACCATGGTGCCCATCACGAGCGAAGTTAATGATCTCGAGAATTTAAGGACTATATTAGAACTATATGAAGAATGATTTTAGGGAAACTATGAATGACGAGAAGTTAAGAAGTATTGACTAGAAACGTTGTGAGAACTAAGAAGTGATATATGTTTAAATGACTTGACTTACCTGTTTAAGTTTACGTAACTATAGAGTACGTAATATTACGAGCTATGTTAGAAACTCAACAATAGTGACTTTTTACTTTCTTGTGAATTTTTTAGGTAAGAATGGCAGGGAACAGAAACAATGCTCGTGCAACTGGAACACGTACGGATCAAATAGAACGGACACTTGGAAGAATGGTGGCAATGATAAATGACACCCGGAATAACTAGGATCACCCTAGAGCACTTCCAAATGAAAGATGAGAAACTGTCATCTACTAACGTTTTCAAGAGTTCAAACCCCCTTCGTTTAAGGGCATCACAAATCTGACAGAGACAGAAGAATGGATACTGGAAATGGAGAAAATATTTAGAGTACTGCCTTGTACAGAAGAATAGAAGGTTGCATTTGCAATGTTCGCATTCAGGGTGTCGTATATCATTGGTGGTTGCTAGAACTGGAGAGAGAGAAAGAGAGAGAGAGCCCAATATGGTTTGGACATGGTTCCTTGAAGTCTTTTATGAGAAGTATTTCTTTGCATCAAGTAGAGGCCATAAGGTTATCGAGTTCTTAACCCTAAAGTAAGAGAATATGATTGTTGTAGAGTATGACCTCAAGTTTACTAAGCTGGGTTATTTTACCCCACATGTGATACGTACAAAGAGTCAAAAGGCCCGTAAGTTTGAGGGTGGACTGTACTAGGAGATAAAAGGGAATGTGGTGTATAGGGCAAAAAGTTTTGAAAGAGCAAGGAAAGAGAAATCCCAGCGTAAGGAAAAATCGAAGAAGAGATTGAGTAAGGTTAGAGTAAAGGGCCAGTCTCAAAAAGGACCAGAGCAACTACAAGTGTTGGGTCAATTGCAAGGAAGGGAGGAAACAGCAAGATAAGTGGTAACACCCAACCCTGCTCCATATGCCAGAACCTTCATAGAGGCCCATGTCGACGAGGCATTGGGGCTTGCTTTAAGTGTGGCGAGAAAGGCCATTTTATCAAAGATTGTCCAATGCTCAATTCTAAGGACGTAAACAGCCTTGCGCCTAGCAAGACTGTCTAGAAATTAGGAGCAAAAAAGAATGACCAATGGAGGCCAGGCTGAGTGTACTCGTTGATACCATGAGATGATTCACCTAGTACCTCGGCCCTCCCAGGTATTTCATCAGCTTGAATTTCAATACTGAAGAACTATGCCTAATGTTATATAAGTGCTTACACAATGAAACTATGTGGTAACACAATAAGACTTAATGATACATGTCACATCCCCCAGACCCACTCTGTGCGGATTTGGGGCAAGTGACAAAGGCCAGTTAGGCACCCATCGGGTTTTATCAGTTTTTTTTTTTTTTTTTGAAAACAAAACCCCGACGGTAATCCTAACCACAGGCCATTCCGATCTAAATCCCAAGCATAATGCATTCAACATATATAATTTAAGCAGCGGAATTTTCACAAGAGAATGCATACATATATACTTGGCAGAGCATTCAGGATACATCATAGTCAGTCCTATCTTAATCAAGCTTACAAAACAGTTTCACCACAAAATGTCATAATCTGTTCAGCTACACAAAAAGTACAAAAATGGTATAGATTCACAAAAATGGGTTATCATTTTATCTGGGGGTCTCCAACATTTTCCCCCTAAGTTCTGGACCTGCTAAACCTGTCCATCTGAGAGTTCCCCTGAAATTATTAAAATAATGGAATGAGCTTTAAAAAGCCCAGTGAGTAACACAGATATCCAGGCAAGAGTTTCGAATTCAATCTTTGCTTAAATCACATGGTAATTAAATCAGTTTGGAATTAATAGTTCAATAAATCCAAATCAAGTTCAATAGATCAAAACAGATAAACGGTTCAGAGTGCTAGCATATCAATCAGAAGTATAGTTAATCATTTGAGAAACTAAAAACCATGTCATCGGTGATAAAAGCATGCATTTAAAACAATTGCATTTAAAACATATGGTATTCGAAACAATTCATCAGATCAAGGAGCAGTAACTTAAACAGTGTCAGAAGTTACTCACCTTCAATATTTGAGTTTGAAGCTATGAACGGAGTCTTCCTCTTTTTCTCCTTAAGCCTAAAACAATTTATAAAGATTTATCAACTCTTGACCTTAGGCTGAGTAAGTCTACCCTATGATGGGTTTCATGGAACTAACTTATAGTGGCTAGTTCATAGGTCTTACCTCTTAAGCATTTGGCTTAGGGTTTCAGTATCTTCACACATTTATCGGTTCTGATTTTCATATTATGGACCTAACCATTGAGTTCGGAAGGTCGAAGAAAGTCAATTTAGACTCTCTCGGCGTTTAAATCTGGGTTCGGGTATGTCAGGGGTATTTTGGTCATTTTTGCCGTCACATAATTTTTACCTCGGGTTCGTCATCTAATCATGTATACAGTCTTACAAGTGTCAAGTCTACTACTGGTATCAGTTCCGTTGAAATCGGATTTCATTTGGCCTTGTACAGGGTCAAGGGTATTATGGTAATTTCATACATCATATTTTTTTCGGTACCTCATTTGCAGTCACGGACCTCACCATTGGACTCAGGAGGTCCGAGACAGTAGGAATACATATATAACTTATGATTTTTGGACAACGGACTAATTTGGAGTATTTAATTTAATTAAATGATTTTAATTAAATTAAATTAATTTCGGAATATATATAATATATATATTATTTTTGGCAGAAAAATGAATGGTCGAATAGGGTGGCACAGCGGACGCGTGCCACCTCCCTCTCCAATAGACACTGCGTTCGAACCTTATAAGGCACAAAATGCGTCTTTTATTTTTCTGATATAATTAAATATATAATATATATATATTTCGTCGGATATGGTTCACACGCAGGTGCGTGGCCGAGTGGAAAGAAGGGGCGCGTGGGTTCTAGAGGTCAGGGGTTCGAAACCCCGTAGCCCCGTTTTTCCTTCCTTCCATTTCTTTTCTTTTAAACGTAACTATTTAACATATAAACGGCCCAAAACGACGGAGTTTAATTAATGCAGTGGCAGTCCGTGGGACAGACACGTGTCCGAGTCAACCCGCCAACTCGGTTTAAAAGACACGGAGTCGACTCAGCGTCGTCTCCTTCATCAAAACCCTTCACAGTGTTGCCCTAAAATCTGTAGATTTTCTCTTTCTATTTCGTGAGTTTTAACACACGGTCTCTCTCTGTTTTTCATTCAGATATACTATAAATATGATTTCCATCATTTTGGCATTCATAAACCAACAATAAATCAACTCAAACGGTGAGAATAAACCATGCTAGCCGTACCTGCAACTCAACAATACATCCTTATTTCTCAACCATTTTGTGTGTTTTTTGAAGCTACGTGACCTACTAGAGCATAAGGATCAAGACCCTATCTTCATTTTTCAGTTTAGTCACATGCATCGACAATTTAAGTTTTGAACCCGTAAGAATATTTTGAAATCCGTGGGGCTATACAGTGTTCTGGGGTCGCGTAGGTAGATGGTTGAGATCCTCTTGGGGTCTATTTCAGGTCTTGACACTCAAGGTTCCATTCTGCTATGGTCGATTCAGACCTGGTATTCCAAGGTCCATTAATGGAGGTCACCTTCGGTTTCTCATGGTTCTTGACCATTCTATCACCTCCTAACACACACAGTATGCTCCAAACTAGCTCTTAGGGTCAAAAATAACCATGCATGCAGTCCATTTCTATCAAACAATTCCAAAATTTACAAAACAAGAATTGAAGATAAATTTAGAATTTTACCTTCAAGCAGTAGCAGTTCACACTCTTGGCTTGGTTCAGGCCTTTCCAAATGTCCCTCAAGCTTCTCAGTTCATGCACCGTGATCCTCAAGTCCCCCCTTGCACTTCAAATGACCAAATTTTCCTCAAACTCCCTTGCATGCAAAGCTTTCTCCCCCTCTCTCTCACTACACTCTCACACTCTCTCACAGTCCCTCACGTATGCACACACACACTCACACAATTCTGTATTTTCAGAATTCTCTCAAAAGAGAATTTGATGCAAGTTAGGGCATTTATATATTATAGCTTCATATACATATAGGGCTATACACATATACATATATGTGAGTGTATCTCTGCCCTTAGTGGGGTTAGTGGCTGCTGACCTGATGGAGGTGATGGAGGGCTATGATGAAGGGAATGCATGCAAGGCCATTGGCCAATTTGGGTGGTGGCTTGGGCAAGATTATAGGTTATATACATATATTGCTGTATATATGCACAAAGTAACCAACAGCCTAGTTGGTAACTTTTGGGGACAGATTTTACCTACCTTGGTAGGTCAAGGGTTCAATTCCCCTTGGCCTCTCAAGTGACCATTTTCTCCCATTTTTCTGGTTAAGGCCCTGTTTGGTTGTCGCAGAATTCCAGTTTCACTGTTTTGGCCTTAACTCCCAATCCGTAACTCCTTTTTCAGTGCGGTTTCTTTCTGTCACTTCCTACTCAGAATATCTTTCATTAATCAAGGTCCAATGTCAGTTTTTATTTTCTCGAGTTTCCCATAATTAACTAATTTGAGTTTTATCACTATTAAAAATAGACATTAAATTAGCTAAACCCGACATTTCATTCCAAAATAGTTTTCAATACACAAAACATGCCAGTCAAGCAATTGGGGTGTTACAATATAGAAAATAATGACAGAAAATCAGGACGACTTTCGAGATCGTTATTAGAGTGAACCAAATAAGAGAATAAAGCTGTCTACATATGAATGTCAAAGTTTTGAGGATAAAACTCTTCTAAAAAGGGGAGAATATAACACCCCGACCTGGTTATCGGGAATTTAGTCCCTAATTAAATATCGAAGACCTTAAGAAGCAAAAGAATAATTATGAGAAATTAAATCAAGACAATAAAGGCTACAAATAATACAAGCACGTGGGAAAGAAATAAAAATAATGCAAAAAGAAAAATGGAATAAAATACAAAATTCCAAACAAGGCATAGGAAGGAAAAATATGAAAAATAAGGCCAAAAGTGTTGGCCAAGAGACTTGAAACCAAGACCAAAAAAAGGGGCAGAAACCTATGCCAAAAAACTTGAGCTAATTAGGCTACAACACTTTTGTGCTATAATATCTCAAAATATATAGATGTATACATATATATATATATACACATATATAACTACATAAAACCCCATTCCACCACACCCACAACCAATCAGAATTAATGTAACACCTCACTAAAATATGTATATAAATGAATATATATGTATATATATATATATGTTATACGTGTGAGAAAAGTCAAAATTGACTTTTGTGTGTGTGTGTGCACTAGAGAGAGAGAGAGAGAGAGTCAGTGAGAGAAGAAGAAGAAGAAGAAGAAGAAGAAGAAGAAGAAGAAGAAGAAGAAGAAGAGGTGGGAGTTTGACTGTTTCAGGTAATTTTGGGGGGTTAAAGGCCAAACGGGCTGTTTGGGCACTTAAGTCCCTCTTTTTTGGATAAGTTGCAAATTAGGCATCCGAATTATGTTCTGTAAGTTTGAGGACATGTATTATAACTTTAAAGGTGTGTGGGCAAGTTTGGTTGTGGTTTGACCATTCCTGGGCAATATGGTAGCTCAAGGGGTTGCCGAATCATTTTTTTCTCCTATTATCTCGAATGCAAGGGTTTCTAATGTGCATTGTCACGATGATTTGAGTGAGTTATTGTTGGTGTCAAGCTTGGAAGACATTAGTGAAGGCAAAGATGGTGCTATAATGGATGAAGCTTCAATTCATAATACGTATTCAGCCCATTCATGGGCTGACCATGTTGATGAAGGGGACTTTATCCCTCAAGCCACCTTGGACCTTGAGGCTAAATATGGGGGTTTGTTGAAAGATTTGTCTTTTTTAATGGAATCCCTTCATGGTGGTTCGTCTTCCCCAAGCCTTAGAGGAAGGAGGAGCTTCAACAATGGCAGCCATGCAGGACGTGGTGGTAGAGGGAGAGGTGCACAGGGTGGCACATGGGATCCGAGACCAAAAGCTCTCCTTCAGCTCTTTTGATAAAGTTACATTTCTTGAATTACGAAGTGCTTATGTGTCAAACTACAATGGGTTTTCAGCTGCTACTAAAGGTGATGTGCAAGAATATGAAAGGTCAAACACTCAAGAGGCTTTAGGATGTGATAAGGGGGCCTTTCAAGGGGGAAAAATGGGGAAAGTGCTAATGATGCATCGCTTGTTTGCCTTGCCGTTTGCGATAATAGTGGGCTGCCCAATAAAGCTATGCATGGTGAAAACCCATTAGATAAAGCTAGTAACCAAGGATGTGATGAGAGATCATCTCAAGGCTTAAAAGAATAAGGAAAACCAGATGGTGCAACCCCTCTTATCCCAGCTAGTTGTGGCATCAGTGAGCTGTCCATTAAAGTCGCGTATAAAATAAGACCATTAGATAAAGCTAGATACCAAGGGAATGATGGAAGGTCTTCCCAAGTCATAAAAGAAGGAGGAAAATCATACTATGTAGCACATTCTAGCCTAGTTATTTACGGCATTGAGGTGTTGCCTATTAAAGCAAAAAATAGGGAAAACCCCTTGGGTAATAGTTGGATCCATGGAAGTGATGGGAGGCCTTCCCTAGGAATGCAAAAAGATGAAAGTGATGTTGCTACAGCTTTTTTATAGCCAGCTATGTGTGGCAAAGAGGTGTTGTCCCTTCAAGCAAAAATGGGGAAAAACCCTTGGGTAATTCATGGATCCATAGAAGTGATGGGGGGCTATCCTTAGGAATATAAAAAGCTAAAAGTGCTACTGGTGTAGCCATTTTTTGCCTAGCTATGTGCGGCAATAACGTTGGGGCAAGGGTAAGAACCATTGGGTAATAATGTTAACCAATGAGGTGGCGTGAGGGCTGTCCAAGATATATTGACATAAAAAAAAAGTGTTTTTTCAGACCAAAGTTGCAGCAGCAAGGGGTTATCCCTTATAGCTTTAAATGGGGGAAAAGTGGGGCTGCTTAATAAAGTGGATCTTAAGGTTGAAAATGTGGCAAATCCATGGGTAAATCATTGTCACACCCCAAATTTTTGCGAACCAAGGGCGCGAGGATCGAAGCCGAAAGAAAATATAATAAAGGACAATTTAAACAGATTTAACTAAACATGCATCCATTCTCATCAATACATATAAAAACATAACTTACATCCTATGAATACATTGTTCCCATACCATTTGGGCTTAAACCCTTACATTTCAAAATATGCCCCACGGGCCAAAAATACTCCAAGTGTATTCTCCTATCAAGGTGTCACCAAGTCTCAGGTAGCAGGGCCATTCTCATCTGTAATATGGTGTCCCACTAATGGGTCAGCTCAACTGCTGGTATGATATAGTGCTAATGCAAGAAACAAAATTAAGGCGTGGCATGTGTAAGTGTACATTTATCTCTACATGTCATGCAGTGTCATCCATGCAATACATGATCAATATATGTGACGCACCCATGCAAACTTTATGCCACACCCATGTCTCACTTTACGGTCCTTCCCCGAAGGCCTGAGTATACCTTGTTCTCACTTTACGGTCCGTCCCCGCTGGCATGAGTACCATGGCCGATTTTGAGTTTTTCACCACATGATCTACACCCTCATAATGCATAACACCACGTGCTCAACTCACACTATGCTTTCAAGGAATCACACTATGCCAATATGCCCTGATTCCACCATGCAAGGATGTGATCTTAACGAAACCATTTATCAATACAAAAAGCATGCTTTAAGTTATGCATATTCTACTTAAGACATTAATGACATCAAACCACATAGTTCATGTCACGACCCGAAATCCACCCTGTGCGGATCCTCTGATCGTGACCCGCCACCCTCAGGCCCGGGGGCCATTGGGCAGAATGGTCCTGTAAGCAACGGTATCGGACAGCGGTGCTGCCTGTGTTTTGCATAAGCGTGACAACTTTTTCTTTTTTTATTTAAAATTTAAGCACACCGCCCGATACTGCCGCTCTAACATATGCATACACATGGTTATACGATCAAATCATAACTAAAATATTACAAACTTATATCATACAACCATTAATATTAGTTACCCCGTAGGGTTTATACATATCGTCATATTGTATCTGAAACATAAATACTATTAAACATTACAAACACCAAAAAGGTTCACCTACTCAAATCTCCATAAGCCGGCAAACGCACCGTCTTCAAACTTAACTGCTATCAATCACCTGAAAGGGGGGTCCGAACAAAGTCCGGGTAAGCTAAGCTAAGCTTGTGAGCAATTCCAACATTCGTCATGGAATTTCAATCAACAGTGGTTTTAGTTCATAAAAGTTTATAATTCAATCACTGTCAATTGTTCGTATCTTTTGAACACAAAATATATATATGCATTCAATAAACTCATAGCTTTGAAACATTTAAAACATTCAAGCTAACATATGCTTTTAATATAAAACTTGTAACTCTGAATACAAAATATATGCATCCATAAAACTCGTAACTCTGGAACATGTAAAGTGTTCAAGCTAAAAACATGTTCTTCTTTTAAATAGAGTATATGTGAACTCAAACATGTAAATATGAAAATGAGGATTTAAAATCTTCTTTCAAATATCTTTTCTTTTCACTTTTACTCTTGGAATCTGTTTCGAACCAGACTCCCATTTTACTCTTGTCGAGATATCTCTTTGCCTGTGGGATTAGATCCTGCTACCAGACATTTGACAATCCATTGAGTTCCGTAGAACCCAAAAGCTTGTCGGCTCCACAGGATAATAGAGTCCCTTGCGAACTCCAATACCCTATCTCGTGCTTATGCACAGTTATCTTGTATTTCAAGAAAACTACTTTTATCTCATGACTTTTCCTCACAAATACTATTCAAAATTATTTAAACATAAGGTATATAACTTCATAAAAGAACTTTCAATTCTCAGAATATACGAATTCAGAATACATCTCAGAGATTTTGCAATAAAAACTCTAACATGCTAAGGCATATTTTAAAGGACTGTAAATAAATCTGTTATCTGAGCAGAGTAATTTAAAACAAAAGACGTATGAAAACTGAATTCGATATTCAAATGCTTTTCATAACTTGAACTCAAAACTTTATTGAAATTTGTGAAGTAAAATCTCCAATTCGAATGTAGGGTTACTCACCTTATATACCGTAGACCCTACTGAGGAGTCTTGCCCTTATCAGCCCTTATCCTAAATAATTTAGAAAAAGACTCGTAAATTTCATAATGAAATTAATTAACTAAACTTAACTTTTTCCTTTACTACATAAGTTAACTACAACTTATCTTATAGTGATATCGTATAAAATGAGTAATAATCACGCATTACCTTTTTACCCACTCGCTTAAGGTTTCGGTATTTTCTTTTTCTTCCTCTTTTCTCTTATTTGCTTCCTCCTTCTTTTTATTGGCCTCAGCTACCATTTCCCTGGTGGGTGATTTATGCATAAAGGGTCTAACCGAAATCACCTCAGTGGCCTTGGCGATTCTTATGTGCTTTTCAATTACCTTTTGTTGCCACAATAGGTCTTTCATGAAAGCTTGTTGCTTGGGATCTTTGGCCCTTTGGGCTTTATTCATGATGGTGAATTTCTTTGGTTGCGCTTCCATGTTTATCACCTAAGAACAACTTATGAGTTAGAACTTTTATTCTAAGGTTGATGTGTTGTCGTATCTTTTCGTAATTCATGTTCTCGTATATGCCGTAGATTAGTACTTTGGCATTACTTTAATTTATAGTCATCTGACAGATGCTATTCATTAAATTTTATGTCTTTTTATTTTAGACATTTCTTTTGGTCAATTAGACTCTACTATTGAGTCTGGAGTGTCCAAGAAAGTCAGTTTAGGCTTTCCTAAAATTTAATTTAGACTTTTGCATGTAAAAGGGCAAAATGGACATTTACCATTTTACGTGTCATATTTTTTTGTACTTCATTTCGTAAGTTAGACCTCACCATTGGACTCAGAAGGTCCGAGATAGTAAGAATACACTAATGACTTGTTAATTTTGATTAAGGGGTATTTTGGTCATTTACCCCTTACGTGACTTTATTTTTCGGGTCCCGTCTCATAAAACGGACCCTACCATTGGTCTCAGAATGTCCAAAATAGTAAAAATACACTATTAATATGCTTAATTTGGACTTCATTTGCTCTATTTATGACCCAAGGGTAAAATAGTAATTTAACTTTATTTATTAAATAATTAAATTAATTATTTAATTATTTAATTATTTTTCCAGGGGCTTAATTGTACAAAATCTTCATTAGTTGGGCCACAGTGGGATTTCCCAAAACAGTTGGGGTCAATCCGTAAATAACTAAAGTGTTGGTTTATTTATTTTTTAAATAAATTAGAAAACCAAAGGGTTCGGTCAAGTTTTAAGTGAACCGGTCTGGTTCAGTTGTAAACCAACCGGTCTATCCGGTTTTATGCATGTTGCTGACGTCATGATGACGTTAGCCCTACCGTTTAAAAGGTTTTTAAAACCTTATTGAAACGCTGCCGTTTCATTTATTCGGTGGTAAGCCCAGAGGCTGCCACGCGTCCGAGTCAACCCACCCATTTTAAACCGAGTGACGAGTTGACTCGTCGTCTTCCCCACTTCGACCACGACTGAAACCCTAATTACAGTTTCCCATTTCTTTCTATTTCGTGATGTTCTACTCAATCATTTCTCACTGTTTTAATTCCAAAACATTTCTAGGGTACAAACAACCAACTTGGCATTCATTTGGGAGTTCAAAACGAACTCCTTATTTCGGTTTTAAGTTCGATAATTCGAACTGCTATTCGGTCGTTCATGCTCATTTCTGAACCAAAATTCATGGAGTTTCGTTTGTTATGATCCCCTCTTCATGGGGATTCATATCTCATTCTTAAATATCAATTTAACACAGAGTTTAAAGGATGGGGTCTTAAACTTGTAACCTGCAACTCGTGTTCTAAGGGTCCATTTCTTTGATTTTTGATCGCGTATTGGGGTTTTTAAAACCCTCTTAGTCTCTGTTTGAAGTTTTGGTAAGCCAAAACCATTTTAATGGAACTCGATTCAGACCTGCTTGAGCAAGGTCCTTTAATGGCGGTTGTTCGTGGGTTGCATGTTTTTAACTGTTTCCAAGTTCTAATTTCATACTTGATAAGATTCTTAGACATATATATAACATTCTATGTATATAAACTGTCACGACCCTGAAACCCACCCTGTGCGGATTACCGGAATCGCGACCGCCGTCCCCGAGACCCGAAGGCCTCGAGACAAGGCTCGCATAGGCAGCGGTATCGAATAGATGTGCTTCATGTGGTTGCGGAAGCGTGAAAAACTTTTTCTTTTGTTTCTTATTTAAAATTTGCACATTCGTCCAATACTGCCGCTATTCACAATGGTGCACATGTTCACACATTCATATAAGATCAGAGCATAACTAAAACTTAAAAGACTTCATAATTAAAATCTTAATTCAACTGCCCCGTGGGGCTTAATACACGTCCTTAAAATATCAGTTAATACAAAACATATTAATCAAAGTTGATGTGATTTTTCCCAAAAGAACTACTCAAGCAAATCTTCCCAAAAGCTAGGTTCATCCTTATAGTCTTCAAAAATCGATCTGCCCTCAGTCACCTGAAAGGGGGGCGGATAAAATCCGGGTAAGCTAATCAAAGCTTGTGAGTAATTCCTGCATTTGTCATGGGGTTTTCAACTGGTAGTGGTTTTAGCACATGAGGGTTTATGAAATACTCACTACCAATTGCTCGTACATTTTAGAACACAGAATATATGCATTCTTAAAACAATAGCTTTGAACAATTAAAGTATTCAAGCTAAATACACATTTTCTTCAAATAGAGCATATGCAATTTAAAAGCATATAAACACGTGAAATAAAATAGGGATAATACCTACTTCTATTTTCAAAATCACTTGTCATCTTTTCTCTTTTATTAGGCGGAATCTGTTTTGAACCAGACTCCCATTTTACTGCCAATACTGTCGATGGAGATATCTCATTTGCCTGGGGGATTAGATCCTTCTACCGGGCATGTACTGTTGAATCCTGAAGGATTTCAACCATCATAGGGGGTGGTACTTAGTACCGTTTATCTTATAAAACATTTGTCACATGACTTCTTTAATAGATATTTTTCATGAACATTTAAAACATGAAATATACAACTTCTGAAATAAAACTTCACTGATGGGAATAATCAGATTCAGAATATTTAAAGAGATTTGCATTTGATTTAGACATGCTAATTATTTTCAAGAAAAGAGCTGAATATAAAACATTATAAAGCATGCCGTAACAGAATATTTTAAAATAGAATCATGTAAAGACTGAATTTGATATTCAAAGGCTGCAATAACTTGAACTT
This sequence comes from Nyssa sinensis, assembly GCA_008638375.1. Taxonomy (NCBI): domain Eukaryota; kingdom Viridiplantae; phylum Streptophyta; class Magnoliopsida; order Cornales; family Nyssaceae; genus Nyssa; species Nyssa sinensis. The sequence continues at coordinate 82,472 of VIRR01000455.1, forward strand.
AAAACTTCTTCAATACATGGAGTTAAATCTCCAGTTTAAATACAGGGTTACTCATCTCGGTCCTTTAGGGTTAGCTCTACAGAGGCGCCTTCCCTTTACATTTCTCTTTCCTTAGCCTATCAAGATTTATGAAGATTCCATAAATTTCATATGTGCTAAATCAACTTCATAACTCACTAAGTGTAGACTGTGAAAAGCCTAAATTCTTATACTGGTCCGACTTATAGCTGTATTATAGATCTAGCAACTTATGCACTTAATGATAATAATATTACCTGCGACGCCATTCGGCTAAGGTTTCCGTGTTCTCTCTTTCCTCTTCCATTTTCCTTTTTTCCTCCTTCTTTTTCTTGGCCTCTGCCACCATGGCCTTGGTGGGTGATTTGAAAATGAAGGGGCTCACCGAGACGACTTCTGTCGCCTTGGCTATCCTGACGAACCTGTCGATCACTCTCTGACGATGCAACAGCTCTTGCATGAAGGCCTGTTGCTTTGGATCCTTGACCCTTTGGGCCTTGGTCATGATCATGAATTTTGGTCGTTGTTCTTCCATAGTTATCACCTAAGATCAATTTATGAGTTAGAAATTTTATTCTAAGGTTGATGTGTTGTCATATCTTTTCGTAATTCCTGCCCTCGTTTACAGTCGTAGATTCGTGCGTTGGCATTACTTTAATTTATAGTCATCTGACAGATGCTATTCATCAAATTTTATGTCTTTTATCTTAGACATTTCTTTTGGCCGAATAGACTCTACCATTGAGTCCTGGAGTGTCCAAGAAAGTCGGTTTAGGCTTTCGTAGAATTAGATTCGAACTCTTGTATGAAAAGGGCAAAATGGACATTTATCGTTTTACGTGTCATATTTTTCCGTACTTCGTTTCAAAATTTGGACTCCATTATTGAGTCCGGAATGTCAAAGAAAGTCAATTTAGACTTCCTTGGTTTTAATTTGGCTTTTGGTGTACTAGGGGTAATTTGTTCATTTTATCCCCTCACGTGTCTTTATGTTCGGGACCTCATCTCGTGTCGTGGACCTCACCATTGGACTCAGAAGGTTCGAGATAGTAAGATTACACTAGTAACTTGTTAATTTTGGTCAAGGGGTATTTTGGTAATTTATACCTTAACGTGTCTAAATTTTTCAGAGTCTCGCCTCATGAAACGGACCCCACCATTAGATTCAGAATGTTTGAAATAGTTAAAATCTACTATTTATTTATTTTATTTGGACCTCGTTTGACTTATTTATGGGGCAGGGGCATTTTGGTCATTTTGACATTTTTAGGGGTCTTTAATTTTTCGGGACCTCATTTCATGTCATAGACCTCACCAATGGACTCAGAAGGCCTGAGACAGTAGGAATACATATATAACTCATCTTATTTGGACACCGGGCCATTTTGGAGTATTTAATTTAATTAATTTCATTTAATTAAATTAAATTAATAGGTATAGTATATATATATTTTATGTGGGATTAGTGACAGGTTGAATAGGGTGGCACGCTGGCCAGCGTGTCACCTCCCTCCCCATATATCCGAGTTCGAGTCCCACCAGGTGCAATGCAGCTTTTTTTTATTTTCGGTTTTTAATTATATGTATAATATATATATTTTGTTCGCATATATGGCACACGCGAGTGAGTGGCCGAGTGGAAAGAATGCGTGTGGGCCCGTGAGGTCAGGGGTTCGAACCCCACTGACCGAGATTCCCCCCCTTTTCTTTTAAAACTTAACCGTATACATATATATATATATACTTAGGCCCTAAACGACGTCGCCCCACTAATACGGTGGCAAGCCCAAAGGCTGCCACGCGTCCGAGTCGACTCGGTCAGAGCTTTTAAAACCGAGTTGACTCACTGTCACCTTCTTCATTCGACCCCTACTGTTGCCCTAATTTCTGCGTTTCATTTTTTCTATTTCGTGGATTTTGGTCGATTATTTTCCTACTGTTTCTTCTCCAAAATGTTTCTAAAACATCATGGAGTGTTTTGGCATTCATTTGAGGGATCAAAAGGGTCTCATTAGCTCGGTTGAAGGTTGGATAATCCGAACTGTAAATCCATGGTTCATGCTCGTTTCTTCATCATTTTTAGTGAGGTTGGGCTTATTTTGATCCCCTCTTCATAAGGATTCAATTCCCATTCCTATTTGTTGATTTAGATGAGAGTTTAAGGGTTTGGGTTGTAAACCCGTAACCTGCAAGTCGATGGTTGAGGGCTATTTCTTATGATTTTTGATCGCGTACGTATGTTTTTGGGATGCTTGTGAGGTCAACTTGAAGTCTCATGATACCAAATAGAGGTTGGTTGCCATTGGTTCAGACCTGCTATAAGCAAGGTCCTCCAATGGCCGTTTGGTGTACGACTTGTGTTTCTTAGGTGTTTTAGGTCGAAATTTTCATGCTTATACATGTTTATATACTTTAAACATCATATATACAAAAACTAGAGGCTAAAACAGTTCATGCATAGGAAAATTTTCTAGAGAGACAAAGTGATGGTTTTTGTGTTTTACCTCTAACAGTGGCTCTCTCTCTCTTTCCTCCTTCCTCCGAGACCTCCCTTCTCTTCTTCTGAATGCCTAGAACTCTTTCTCTCTTTCTCTATGGCCGTGTGTGTGTGTATACAAGCACCATGCATACTTGCATAAAGAAAGGTGAATCATGGCAAATCTGATTGCCCCTCCATTTAGGTTAGCCAATTTCAGGCTTCTTCATGAGTGGTCTGAATTGCCACTGTTGGGCAGGCCATTGAGTGGCCGGTTGTGTGTGTGTGTGGTGTTTGACTCACATATATATATATGTATATATACATGGTTTAAACCTAATACACCTTGGATAATACACACACCTCTCTTTGACACACACTCTCTTTTGTACACTTTGGACAATAGCATGCCCTCTTATTCCATATATAATATACATACATTTCATATATACATATTTTAACATACATGCATGCATGCATATACACATTCATATATATATATATATATTCATGTATAATTATATATATATATATATATTTTTAGTTATAATTATTTGTATAGTATATGTATTTTTGCATTTAATTATATATATATATATATGTATGTTACAATTTACTTCTTATATTAAAATAATTAATTACTTTAAAAATTAATTATTTTCTTAAATGTATCATCTTTATACTAATCTTCGTATCCTCGTAATACGTGTCACAATACCCAGCATTCTCGGGTCGGGGTATTACATAAACAACTCAAAAACAGTTCCTATCAATCAAAATTCTAGAGAGAGCAAATGATAACTTTGAACATTTCTCACCTTTTTGGTCGTGGGTTTTATGTCTTTTCTTTCTGGTTTTCTTCCTCTTCTTCTCCTTCAGTTCCTTAGCTTTTCTTTTCTTACAAAACAAGCATGCAATGCATGCTTGTTCCTTTTAAAGAAAAGGGAACCGACCTCTCTCTCTCCTCCATCCTTTCTCTGTCCGTTCTCTCTCTCTTCTTTCTGATTTCATAGCCCTACATAGCCCTCACTTCTCATTAATTTTGTTCTTCCCAACCTTTACTTTACATTAAAATTTTGTGATATTTATACATATAATATATACATATATATACATATACACATATATACAAGACAACACACACACACCAGCCGACACACCCACACCCCTTTCACACACTGTTCACACTCTTTTTTATTTTCACTTTATTCATATGCACACTTACATACATACATGCTCTCATATCCATACATACATATTTCACTTTATACATATATCATTTAATTAATATATATACATTCTTATACCTTAATTAATTAATTTAATAATTAATTAATTATATATATATATATAATTTTCTTTTTCTCGTAATATGTGTCATGTGACCCGGTATCTCGGGTCGGGGTATTACAGTTCAATCCACAAGTATTCATATCATGTACAATCAATTTAATCACACTTTTAATTTACACATGGAATATACATATAGTCATAGTCCATATCAATTATTTAACCAAACAATTGGAAAGGTAACAAGAATCACATTGGCATGCAAACAGTTAAACAAACATGTGAATCATTTTGTCAACATAACAATTATTCCTAAACTTAATCCTATTTCTTACTTAGCAAAATACCATACCTGACGGGTTGGTCTCAACCCGCAAAATTCGTGCTCGCCATGTAGTAGAACTAACAGTAGTAATCTAGAAGGTCAGACCACCTTCTCCTTGCCTCTCGGAGTCCCTAAAATCACAAAATGCAACTCAGTCCGTTTGTTACTTGAATGATGCTATTCATCAAATTTTATGTCTTTATTTTCTTAGTTTCTATTTTGCTAAAATAAATTTTATCATTAAGTCCGGAACGTCGAACAAAATAGGTTTAGGCTTTCGCAGAATTTAATTTAGACGTTCGGGCTAAAAGGGCAAAACGGTTATTTTGCACTTTCATAGGTCCTCATATCCCAAGACCTCTTTTAGCAAATTGGACTTTACCGTTGAGTTCAAAACATTCAAGATAATTAAAATCCACTACTCTTTTATTTTAATCGGGGTTCGTTTGACTGCGTTTTGACTCAGGGGCATTTTGGTAATTTTTAAGGGTTCTACGGGTCTTTTATTTTTTTGGGACCTCGTTTTGCATCACAGACCTCACCGTTGGTCTTAGGAGGTCCAAGATAGTTAGAAAACATATATGACTTATCTTATTTGAGCTCCGGGGGATTTCGACATAATTAAATTAATTTAATTCAATTATTTAATTAGGTGTTTTATATATATATATATATATATATATATATATATATTAGTGGCATAATTGGGCACGGTTGGTAACCATCCCAATTGGCCACACGCTCCTGCCCCCACACGCCTGTCCCTGTTTCGAACCTTGGCAGCCGCATTTCCTTTTTTTTTTTTTTCAAATTTTCTTATGTGGCCCAACACTTAAGGCCCAAAGATTTTTTTTTTTTAATTAAAACAGGCCCAATAGCCCTTTAACAAAACAAGCCCCAAGCTCACTCAAACAAGACAGGCCCAACAAAACAGGCCCAACCGCCCCTTCGTCCTCATGCGATTTCCCGGTCATCTCCTCCGGTCACCTGGTCGGCGCCGGTCACTAGAAAACCATAGTCCATCTCATTTTTTTCATGTTTTCTCACGTCATTTTTGCATGGTTTTTGTTCCAAACTTCTCCCAGAAATCTAAGGATTCATTTTAACATGGTTTTTGACTCCGAATCCAGTGGATTCCCGACATCCAGGCCAGTTTCTTCGGCCATGCAGGTAGTTTTCCGGCCACCTGTTTTCTCAATTTTTCTGGCTTATTTTCTAATTGTTTTGGACCTTTTCTTTTTCTAAAAATTTTCTATAGTACCCCCAACAATTTCCCCATCGTTCAAGCCTAGTTTTAACACATGCAACATCAAGCCCTATCCCATACCCGCGACCTGTAACTGCCCCTAATCCTCTCATTCCTCAATCATTTATATTGGTTCTTTTTCCAAAATGTTTCAGATCTCATGCTTCACAGTGCCTTAGATTCAAAACTAAATTATTATGCTCAAAACAGATCATGCACATAAAGGTTTTAGAGAGAAAAATAATGGGTTGTGATTTTTTATCTCCTTAACAGTGTCTTTCTGCCCTCTTTGCCCCATACGTTCTGGGAGTTAAGTGGTGACTAGCCAAATTTGTTTAAATGTATATTATATATATAACATAATTATAAAAAGTATATATATTAAAATATATAAGGCTGGTTGTAGTGTGTATATATATATATCAGTAGAAGAAGGTAATAAGATTAAGTAGAGAGAGAAAAACGGTGGGCACTACTTTTCATGCCTTCTCCATGTGAAATTCATGTGCAAGAAATGATGATGAAGGAGGTGGCAGCCAGGTCGTGGGCACTGTTCAGGTCAACAGGTGGCAATGCCACCGCCTCAAGGTCGGTGGAGAAGAAGGAAATAAAAGGGAAATTAGGGAAGAGAGAAAGTGTGTAATGCGTAGAAGAAATGAGAGAAACAGAGGCAGGAAAATTTACATAAACAGGTATACTTTTAATTTAAGTATGTTCAATTATGTTTTAGATTTAAAGCATGCAAAGATAATGTCTTAATTTACGTATTATAAGCTTTAAATTGGAAAAAGAATGAACGAAAATCATGAAGTATTGAGTGAGGAATTTGGGTTACAAGTGAATGAGAAAAATCTGGAACTTTAGTCCAGGTCTGAAATTATTAAAACCAAATCCAAATCTGTGTGTTGGAACCTGATTTAGACCATTCCAATACCTTAAAAATGTTAGACCACGACCTTAGAATGCAAAGGTTGAACCTTAAAACACGGGTTGCAAGGTTCAGCTATAAAACCGAGTTCCAGTTTTAGACTCTTAAACCTGATTTTGTGAATGGGAATAGAATCCCCAAACTATGAGGGTCACGCAGAACCAACTCCCATAAAAAATAGTGATGAAATGAGGATTTACTACAGAGTTGCAGATTCGGGTATCAAATGTTAAACTAAACATTTAGGTTAGTTTCAAGGCTTTAAATGAATGCCAAAAGATTGGCCAACCCTCTAGCAACATAAAGCACCCAATAACAGAGAAAATCAATGGTTAAAAACACACGAAATTGGAAGGTTAGAATTACAGAAAATTAGGGTTACAGTGGGGGGTTGGGGAAGACGATCTACAGTACCGGGTCGGGACTCGACTCAGCGCATAAAAGGTTAAGTGAGACGACGTCGTGTGAAGTGGTTTAATAATTTTAAATTTAAATGTTAGGGCTGACGTCAGCATTACGAGTAAACCAACTAAACTGGTTGGTTCAAGGAAAACCCAGCTCGGTTCACTTAAATTCGAACTGAACCAACTGGTCTGGACTGAAAGTTAAGGAAATTATGTTTTGACCCCCCGTGTCACATCCCGTACCCCACCCTACGCGGATGCTGAAGATGTGATGCCAGTTAGCTGCCTTGCCAGTCTCCGACCGACAATGCGACCAACCAAAGGCAATCTTCTGAACCCTACGATGAATTGCATTCCAAATGTAGGGTCAGAACAGCGGAAATTAAAACCTTTTATCTCGGGAATGCAACTCAACTACATACCTCATAAGTATGTACCACAAGGCAAATCTATAATTAGACAGGTAATAACTTTAATCCACAAATCACATCCACAATCAGACATATTACACAGAGCATATCAAATTCCTCCAGAGTACCATTACCATGAGCCATGTCCCTACACATCTATTACATATGAATAAAGTCAACTATATCATCACGCTCACCTGAATAGCCAAGATCAATCCATTAGAACCCAAGTCTCCACATATTATTGTCACGACCCGAAACCCACCCTATGCGGATTTCGTGTCACGGGGCCGACCCTAAGGCCATCCCTACTTTTTCCATTCCTGTATCATAGTACTAATATGCAAAGTACCAAATTCTTAAAACAATAACAGCGGAAGTTTATCACTACAATAGTCAGCGGAAGTCTTAACATACATCATATGGTTTTACAGTACCGAGTCAAAATTAAACATAACCAGCACCCGTGGGTGGTGAATACATGGGAGAATTAAAACATAGTCTGATACAATTCTTCAAAATATCCTCCTATGCTTCCAGACTCCTATTGGGGTCTTGCGGTGTCATTACCTGAAAAGGGGTAAGTAGGGTGGAATGAGCTACAAGAGCCCAGCAAGTAAATACAAATCTCCGACACTGGTATCGAGGATCATAAAAGAATATGAATCCAAGAATAAGAATATGATAGCCAATCATAAAAATAAGATGCTATAATAGCCAATGGAAACAATTGTCATGATGGCAAATGAACCGTGAGATTACAATGTGTAATCAGTAGGAATGGCATAACAATGTCCTGGAATTCTCGACGATAATACAATAACAAAAAAAGTACTGCCATTATAATTGATCACAATAAATCAATAAAGGAATATCTCGCAATACAAGATAATCACAAGAATAATGTAATTCAACAATTATAATTGAGCAATCGTGTAAGAGATGCTTTTATTCTATGTCAGGGCTTAGCACGCCCTCGGTCCTTGGGGGCCCGGTTTACCCCCTTCAGTGCATTCCAGTGTATGGCCACATGTCCGTTCACGGACTCGACCCGAAGGTCTTCAGTGTATTTAAAAGCATCGGATGGATATTGTGACTGAGCACAAATCCAGTATACATAAACATTTCATGATCATAAATGATTCCATAGAAGTATATAAAAATGGAATATCATCATTTCAATGGAAATATAACAATAGGCATTTCAAAGCACGGTTCAACATGATAACAATAGTACAACAATAAATCAATGTCCACCAGATAGAACAATATCACATTGTGGAGACAATAACATCAGATACGCTCAGGAGTACAAGTTTGGCAGTAAAAGAATGAACTTGGCTTGATAACACCACATGGAAGAGAAAGGGTATCTACTTACCTCTAATGAAATCTTAGCTTAGAAATTCGTGAGTGGGCCTTTCCCCTTCAAGTTCCCTATATATCAATAAACGTGTTTCAGAATAAATGTTTATTCATCAATCTTACGTCTCGTCATCTTAAGTATCTCTAATGCCAATTTAGACTTCACCATTGAGTCCATAGGGTTCGGAATAATAAAAATTCACTAGTTCTTTAATTTAATCGGAGTCCATTTGACTCACCTATGAAGCAGGGGTATTTTGGTCATTTTTACAAGTCGTAACTTTTTGGGACTCTGTCTCGTGAAACGGACCTCACCATTGGACTCAGAGCATTCGAGATAATAAAAATTGACTAATCATTTACCTTATTTGGACCTCGTTTGACTCGTAATTAAGGTAGGGTTATTATTGTAAAATTAACATTTTCTTGTTGGGCCTTAGTAGAATTACCTATAACTTTCAGGGTCAAAGTGTAATTATGCAAAGTTGCGGTCTGAACCAGTTGGTTCATGACCAGAAACCCTAAACCGGTCGGCCTATTTCCTGAACCAACCGGTTCAGTTCAAATCAGAGAACCGGATTGAGATATTCTCTCATCTACCTTATCCACGTTTTAGATAACCCCAAAAACCCAATTTGATTTACTATGTCCGTGTCCAAACAAGCCCAATCCCTTTTAATTTTAAAACAAAACGACACAGTGTTGGTACCCGTATTACAGTCGGTCGGATCTCAACCCGACCCGACCCAGACCCGGTCTCATCCTGACCCGAAGAAGCCCCCGTTAATCCGGTCGTCTTCTCCGGTGGGTTTTCCGGCCATTATCGCCGGAATAGCTAAATTCTCTACGGATCTCACTGATTTCACGTCCGTTTTCTACTATTTTCGTTCCAAATGAAATCTAGGATTTAAAGAAACGTTTGAGGACTAAATTTGGCCCTCCCTGTGATTGGTTTTCCAACACCCATTCCCAGTTTCCGGCGTTGCACCGGTGAGGGAATAACCGGCCATAGAATGGCCATTTCTTGACCATTTAAACTGATTCAAAGTGTTTTGAGATCCTGGGGTAATTTCCTATGCATATTATGGTTCAATTTTCCATTTAGGTTCACCTATTTTAAATCACCATTTCTAACCGAAACCCAGTTCTTTTTTTTTTCTTTTGTTTTTCCTTCTTTGTTTCAGGTCCTACTGTTCCAGTAATCAATTCTATAATTATACAAAGTAAATTTAAAGAACAAAGGCGCAGTGGTTTACCTGTTCTCAGGCAACTGCTGTACCTCAAATTTCAGCTTTCTCTCTCTATCTCTAAGTCTGATTCTATTTTCTCTCTCTTCAAATTCCTTCTTTATTCCCTTAACCGACCCTCAGTCGGTGGCCCTTGCCACCTGTAGCTGCGGTGGCAGCATACCCGAGCACCCAAGACACCTCACCTATTCCTTATATATATATATTTACATATATTATTCAATTTACCATATATATGTTTATATGGCCGTACACAAATTATATATATATATATATATTCATGAGATCACTTTAATACATTATTATGCATACATATTCATATATACATATCCATTTAATTATGCAACATAAACTTAAAACAGTTCGGGTTTTATTATTTTATCGACTTACCTCGATATTTGTGCCGTATCCCGGGTCGGGGTATTACATCCTTACCCCCTTAAAAATAAGTTTGTCCCCAAACTTAGCATACACGACTATGAAAATAATTGCGGATATTTGGCGCGTATGTCATCTTCCCGCTCCCAGGTAGCTTCTTCTATCTGATGGTTCCTCCAAAGGACCTTGACTAATGGAATAGTCTTGTTCCGTAGAACCTGATCTCGATGATCCAAAATCTGCACTGGGTGTTCTATATAGCTCAGATCCTCCTGAACATCTAGAGGCTCATGTTCAATTACCTGGTCTTCACTCTGTACACATTTCCTTAACATTGAAACATGGAATACGTCATGTACATGTGCTAACTCCGGAGGTAAGACAAGTTGGTAGGCTACAGGCCCAATTCTCCCCATGATCCTGAATGGTCCAATATACCTTGGCCCTAGCTTCCCTCGTTTGCCAAACCTCACCACTCCCTTCATGGGCGACACTTTCACAAACACGTAATCGCCCACTGTGAACTGCAACTCTCGTCGGTGGACATTCGCATAGCTTTTCTGTCGACTTTGAGTTGCTAGTAAACGTTGCTTGATCAGTTGTATTTTCCCGGTAGTCTGTTCTACTATTTCTGGCCCATAGAGTTTCCTTTCACCCACCTCTGTCCAGCACAGTGGTGATCGACATTTCCTGCCGTATAACGCCTCATATGGTGCCATACCAATACTAACTTGATAGCTATTATTGTATGTGAATTCTACCAAGGGCAACTGATCTTCCCAACTTCCTTTAAAATCTATGACACAGAAACGTAACAAGTCTTCTAAAGTCTGTATTGTTCTTTCTGACTGTCCATCAGTCTCAGGATGGTATGCAGTGCTAAAACTCAGCTCCGTACCCATAGCACTCTGTAGACCTCTCCAGAATCTTGACACAAACCGTGGATCTCTATCAGATACAATTGAGACTGGAATTCCATGAAGTCTAACAATCTCTCGGATGTATAACTCGGCTAGTCGCTGTAGGCTTTGTGTCGTTTTAGTTGCCAGGAAATGCGCTGTTTTAGTCAACCTATCCACGATGACCCAAATCGAATCATTCCCTCTTACTGTCTTTGGTAACCCTGACACAAAGTCCATTGTAATGTGTTCCCATTTCCACTCAGGAATAGGTAGCGACTGCAAAAGTCCTCCCGGCTTCTGGTGCTCTACCTTGACCCGCTGGCACTCGACACATTGTAATATGTACTTGGCTATATCCCGCTTCATCCCAGACCACCAATAAGTACCCTTGACATTGTGATACATCTTGGTGCTTCCTGGATGCAAAGCGAATCTTGAACTGTGTGCCTCATCCAGAATCTCTTTCTTGAGCTCGGGCATGTCGGGTACGCAGATCCTACCCTGGTAGCACAACATCCCCTCTCGTACAGTAAACTCGGAGTCAATGCCTGTCTCGGCTTCTTGACGAAGCTTAGTCAACTTCTCATCATGAGTTTGCTGCTCTCTGATCTTGTCCACAATCGATAGACTGATTGTGACGTTGGCACATCTTGCCTCAGAGATGGGCAAAATTACCTCTATTTCCATACTTTCCAAGTCCTTCAGTATCTCTGTCTGTATTGTTAACAGGCAAGCCATACTTCCTGATGACTTCCTACTCAGAGCATCAGCTACCACATTTGCTTTCCCCGGGTGGTATTGTATGTTGACCTCATAGTCCTTTAACAGTTCCAACCAACGGCGCTGTCTCATATTGAGCTCTTTCTGTGTAAACAGATACTTAAGGCTCTTATGGTCGGTAAAGATCTCACACGTGGTTCCATACAAGTAATGCCTCCACATCTTCAAAGCGAAAACAATGGCTGCCAGCTCGAGATCGTGTGTCGGATAGTTCCCCTCGTGGGGTCTCAACTGTCGTGAAGCATACGCTATCACTTTTCCGTTCTGCATCAACACACACCCCAAGCCTTTGAATGAGGCATCACTATAAATCACAAACCCGTCAGTTCCATCCGGCACTGTTAATATAGGAGCTGTAACTAACGTTCCTTCAATTCTTGAAAACTCCTCTCTTGCTCCTCGGTCCAATCAAAAGGAACACCCTTCCTAGTCAGTTGGGTAATTGGCGTAGCTATCTTGGAGAAGTCTTTCACAAATCTCCTATAGTAGCCTGCTAACCCCATGAAACTTCGCACTTCTGTGACGCTAGTGGGTTGAGGCCAATTCATGATTGCTTCAATCTTTTTCGAATCGACAGAGATTCCTTCCTTACTGATCACGTGTCCCAGAAATGCTATACTAGGGAGCCAGAACTCACACTTCTTCAACTTAGCGTACAACTTCTGCTCCTCTAGCTTCTGTAGAACTCTCCTCAGATGTACCTCGTGTTCTTCCTGGTTCTTAGAATAAACCAAGATATCATCTATGAACACAATCACGAAGTCATCCAAGTACGGCTTGAATACACGGTTCATCATATCCATAAATGCAGCTGGGGCATTAGTCACCCCAAATGGCATAACAAGAAACTCATAATGTCCATACCGTGTTCTAAATGCCGTCTTCTGAATATCAGCGGGCTTGACCTTCAGCTGGTGATAACCGGATCTCGGGTCAATCTTCGAGAATACTTGAGCCCCCTTCAACTAATCGAACAGATCATCTATTCTAGGCAGTGGATACCTGTTCTTGACGGTAACCTTGTTCAGTTCACGATAGTCAATACATAACCTCATGGTTCCATCCTTTTTCTTTACAAACAATACAGGTGCACCCCATGGTGATGAACTAGGTCGTATAAAACCTTTGTCCAATAATTCCTGTAACTGGAGCTTCAGCTCTTTTAATTCTGCTGGTGCCATCCTATATGGGGTTTTGGATATTGGTGTAGTACCTGGCAATATATCAATGCAAAACTCTATCTCCCTATCTATGGGCATCCCCGGAAGATCATCCAGAAATACCTCGGGAAATTCCCTAGCAATAGGAATCTTCCCTAGTTCAGGCTGCTGTGAGTCAACATTTTGGACACTACATAAGAACCTGTGGCATCCCTTACGAAGCAGACGCCTAGCCTGGATAGAGGAAACAAAGTAGGGTGGTGAAGCCACCCCTGTCCCTTTAAAATCAACGATCGGAAATCGAGGATTTTGTATGAGAACTCGCTTGGCCTCACAGTCTATCGTGGCGTAGTTGGCGGCCAGCCAGTCCATTCCAAGGATAACATCAAACCCACAAATTCCCAATGGTATCAGGTCAGCTAGCAAATGTATATCCCCAATCTGTATTGCACAATTCTTATACATGGTATCTCCCAACAAAGATTTCCCCGATGGTATAGAAACATTCAATAAATATCCTAAGGGTTCTGTCACTATGTTCAATCTAGCAGCATATGTAGGGGATATAAATGAATGTGTAGATCCAGTGTCAAATAAAACACGAGCAGGCTGTGAGCAGACTAAAAGAGTACCTGCGACTACAGAGGTTGTAGCCTGCATGTCTCCTGGCACGATGGAGAAAACCCGTCCTGCTTGCTGCTGGACGCTTCCTTGTCCACTCCTCTGGATCTGAGATCTAGGTGCTGCTGCTCCAGGTCCCGGCGCTCTAACCGAAGTAGCACTTGTCGTGGCCTGACCCTTCTTGGGGCAATCCCTCGCAAAATGTCCTTCCTGGCCACAGTAGTAACAAATATTGCTATCCTTGAGGCACTGGCCTTTATGGACCTTCTCGCAACGAGGGCATTTGATTGCACCCTCTTTAGTGTTGCCCTGTTTCTTCTGACCGGACCCTGTTGCTTGTGACACAGCTCCAGGTCTGGTAAATGTGGGTCCCAGTCCGGAAGAAAAAGGCCCTTGCCTCTTATTCTGATTACCTCCCTGTTTCTGATTCCCCCTTCTCTTGGCGAATTCCTCGCCACTCCTCTCTATGATCCGAGCTGTCTCTACTACATCATCGTAGGTAGCCAGACGATGGGGCACCAGTCTATCCTTGATGGACCACCTCAATCCTTCCTCAAACTTGCGAGCTTTTCGATTCTCATTATTGATAGCCTCTGGGGAAAACCTGGCCAATTCAGTAAATGTGGCCTCGTACTGCTCCACCGTCATATTCCCCTGATGCAATGTCATGAACTCAGTAACTTTTTGGTTTTGTACTTCTTGGGAAAAGTACTTCTTATAAAAGATCTCGGTAAACCTCTGCCAGTTCATCCCTGGTTCTCTGGTCTTCTCATTTATCCACCACTTATGGGCCATTCCCTTGAGCATATAGGTGGCATAGGCCACTTTTTGAATGTCAGTACACATCAGGATCTCATAAATCCTGTTCATTTCTAACATCCACTCTTCAGCTTTGGTGGCCCCACTTGTACCATCAAATATCGGGGGTTTCATTTTCTGAAAACGTTCATATAAGTATGCAGGGTCTCGCTCGTTCCCCTGACGACCACCTATGTTGCCGCCTATATTGATAGGCTGCTCCTATTGTTCCAGTTGTACCGGCTGATCAATACCGGCCTGCATCCGTGGCAACGACTCAATGACGCCCTGCATCAACCTCTCCAACTGTTCCAGACGATCCATAGGCAACGGACCTTGCCTTGTGTTTACCATGTCTGTAAGAACAACCAATGAAGATAACCAATGAGAGGATCAGTTAATGTGTAAGATAACAATCAATGCCTATAGAACATAAACGTCAGTTTTATCTAACCATTCTAATTCTAGTCCTATCTCCCATGACTCACAGTCGAACCTATAGCTCTGATACCAAGCTGTCACGACCCAAAACCCACCCTATGCGGATTTCGTGTCGCGGGGCCGACCCTAAGGCCGTCCCTACTTCTTCCATTCCTGTATCATAGTACTAATATGCAAAGTACCAAATTCTTAAAACAATAACAGCGGAAGTTTATCACTACAATAGTCAGCGGAAGTCTTAACATACATCATATGGTTTTACAGTACCGAGTCAAAATTAAACATAACCAGCACCCGTGGGTGGTGAATACATGGGAGAATTAAAACATAGTCTGATACAATTCTTCAAAATATCCTCCTATGCTTCCAGACTCCTATTGGGGTCTTGCGGTGTCATTACCTGAAAAGGGGTAAGTAGGGTGGAATGAGCTACAAGAGCCCAGCAAGTAAATACAAATCTCCGACACTGGTATCGAGGATCATAAAAGAATATGAATCCAAGAATAAGAATATGATAGCCAATCATAAAAATAAGATGCTATAATAGCCAATGGAAACAATTGTCATGATGGCAAATGAACCGTGAGATTACAATATGTAATCAGTAGGAATGACATAACAATGTCCTGGAATTCTCGACGATAATACAATAACAAAAAAAGTACTGCCATTATAATTGATCACAATAAATCAATAAAGGAATATCTCGCAATACAAGATAATCACAAGAATAATGTAATTCAACAATTATAATTGAGCAATCGTGTAAGAGATGCTTTTATTCTATGTCAGGGCTTAGCACGCCCTCGGTCCTTGGGGGCCCGGTTTACCCCCTTCAGTGCATTCTAGTGTATGGCCACATGTCCGTTCACGAACTCGACCCGAAGGTCTTCAGTGTATTTAAAAGCATCGGATGGATATTATGACTGAGCACAAATCCAGTATACATAAACATTTCATGATCATAAATGATTCCATAGAAGTATATAAAAATGGAATATCATCATTTCAATGGAAATATAACAATAGGCATTTCAAAGCACGGTTCAACATGATAACAATAGTACAACAATAAATTAATGTCCACCAGATAGAACAATATCACATTGTGGAGACAATAACATCAGATACGCTCAGGAGTACAAGTTTGGCAGTAAAAGAATGAACTTGGCTTGATAACACCACATGGAAGAGAAAGGGTATCTACTTACCTCTAATGAAATCTTAGCTTAGAAATTCGTGAGTGGGCCTTTCCCCTTCAAGTTCCCTATATATCAATAAACGTGTTTCAGAATAAATGTTTATTCATCAATCTTACGTCTCATCATCTTAAGTATCTCTAATGCCAATTTAGACTTCACCATTGAGTCCATAGGGTTCGGAATAATAAAAATTCACTAGTTCTTTAATTTAATCGGAGTCCATTTGACTCACCTATGAAACAGGGGTATTTTGGTCATTTTTACAAGTCGTAACTTTTCGGGACTCCGTCTCATGAAACGGACCTCACCATTGGACTCAGAGCATCCGAGATAATAAAAATTGACTAATCATTTACCTTATTTGGACCTCGTTTGACTCGTAATTAAGGTAGGGTTATTATTGTAAAATTAACATTTTCTTGTTGGGCCTTAGTAGAATTACCTATAACTTTCAGGGTCAAAGTGTAATTATGCAAAGTTGCGGTCTGAACCAGTTGGTTCATGACCAGAAACCCTAAACCGGTCGGCCTATTTCCTGAACCAACCGGTTCAGTTCAAATCAGAGAACCGGATTGAGATATTCTCTCATCTACCTTATCCACGTTTTAGATAACCCCAAAAACCCAATTTGATTTACTATGTCCGTGTCCAAACAAGCCCAATCCCTTTTAATTTTAAAACAAAACGACACAGTGTTGGTACCCGTATTACAGTCGGTCGGATCTCAACCCGACCCGACCCAGACCCGGTCTCATCCTGACCCGAAGAAGCCCCCGTTAATCCGGTCGTCTTCTCCGGTGGGTTTTCCGGCCATTATTGCCGGAATAGCTAAATTCTCTACGGATCTCACTGATTTCACGTCCGTTTTCTACTGTTTTCGTTCCAAATGAAATCTAGGATTTAAAGAAACGTTTGAGGACTAAATTTGGCCCTCCCTGTGATCGGTTTTCCAACACCCATTCCCAGTTTCCGGCGTTGCACCGGTGAGGGAATAACCGGCCATAGAATGGCCATTTCTTGACCATTTAAACTGATTCAAAGTGTTTTGAGATCCTGGGGTAATTTCCTATGCATATTATGGTTCAATTTTCCATTTAGGTTCACCTATTTTAAATCACCATTTCTAACCGAAACCCAGTTCTTTTTTTTTTCTTTTGTTTTTCCTTCTTTGTTTCAGGTCCTACTGTTCCAGTAATCAATTCTATAATTATACAAAGTAAATTTAAAGAACAAAGGCACAGTGGTTTACCTGTTCTCAGGCAACTGCTGTACCTCAAATTTCAGCTTTCTCTCTCTATATCTAAGTCTGATTCTATTTTCTCTCTCTTCAAATTCCTTCTTATTCCCTTAACCGACCCTCAGTCGGTGGCCCTTGCCACCTGTAGCTGCGGTGGCAGCATACCCGAGCACCCAAGACACCTCACCTATTCCTTATATATATACATATATATTTACATATATTATTCAATTTACCATATATATGTTTATATGGCCGTACACAAATTATATATATATATATATATATATTCATGAGATCACTTTAATACATTATTATGCATACATATTCATATATACATATCCATTTAATTATGCAACATAAACTTAAAACAGTTCGGGTTTTATTATTGTATCGACTTACCTCGATATTTGTGCCGTATCCCGGGTCGGGGTATTACAATTATTGCCATCAGATCCTCACTTGGGAATGCCTCTCAGTCCACTAATGACATGTCCTTGTGCTTTCTAGTGCAATGGAGATGTATCCTGAAAAATGTTAAATAAATGGAATGAGCTTAAACAAGCTCAGTGAGTAACATAGGTTCCTGCCTTGGGTTTCAAACCCATTTATATATATACATATGCATGCTCAATGTAACTCAAGTGGATCAATATAGCTCAAGTAGAACAGATGTAATTCAAGAGAACAAATCAAATCAACATGGAACCAAATAGAATAGATCAATACTGAATACCCATCAAACAACGGTATATCAACAAATGTGCTTGAACCTTCCCCAAGTGATGTGGGATGGCATTACTTCCCATCCACCCCCTCACAGGGAGGGCCTCATATCGCACACCTCCGGCTGAGGTCGGTATCAGAGCGGAATAGATACAGCTCAAATAGGACGTATACAACTCAAATAGAATGGATACAGCTCAAAGTGCCTGAACCTTCCCCAGTAATATGGGATGCCGCACAAGATAATACGTCAGTCACCCACCCCACACATGGAGGCCCATGTCCCCACAGCACACTACCGGGTCGGTATCAGAGCGGAACAGACAGGATTGAGCGGATGCTGAGTTCTGGGCATCCCACAGAGCCAGCCATCCATCCACTGATATACTCAATCCCGAGGGGCCCAAGACTCAACATGACAATATAAACACAAATCAGACTCCAATAGCGTAGACAAGTTAGAACAATAGACTCCAACAAAATCAGAACAGGAGACATCAAGAAGCAGGATAGAATCATGCCAGATATAGTACAATACAAGGAATATGCATGAAAGCAAGTGCATTAAAACAATGCAGTGTATAAAACAGTTCAGCATATAAAGCAGCTTAGTATACAGAAAATATACACCAAGTCAGGAGTCCGAGTTACTCACCTGAATATTACGCTTATCTCGTTTCACAGTCAATCTTTGGAGAATTTGCAGTCAAGCGTGAACCAAATTCTCGTGCATCCAGAGTTTGAGGTTGATCTTCGGTCCACGGTTCAGCAGCTGAAGAAAATACACCAACAGGTTGATTGAGTCGGCCAACCATTTTAAATCCAATTTCATCAGCTTCTTTAGCCTTTTCCCCAAAGCTGTCCAGGATTCTGACTAGTCATGCCTTTTCCCAGAATTCGCTGTATCTCACCCATTGGACCTTGAAGAATCCTCTTGTGCTCTTTCAGACTAGACTTCAAGAGTTGAAACCACTCGACCAAATTGGTCTGACAAACGTTGGCCATCCTTAAACCAACCAGTTGCATTGGCTTCTCAAGTGTCTCACACTTAACTGCTACAAGGGTCTGTAAGTGGTGGTTGACCACTTCTTGTTTCACTCTTCAGTACTTCAAGCTTTTCCCCTTTTACTATTGAGAGAAACCAAACTCCTCCAATCCATAAAATTGCCTGAATTCCATATGCATTGTAACAAGATCCTCCATCATAAGCTACCCAAGTCTTTTTATTGCTTCAGTCATGCTAATATACTGCCTAACAACGTCCTTCAATCAACATCATTAAAATCATCTGCTGCTTCTCTCTCTATCCACCAAGGTTAGTGCACAACTGCCGCAGCAGGTCTGTAACAGCAGCTCCGATTGCTGCTGCTTTCCTTCCCTGTTGCATTTCAGTCCCTTAACTCACTGAACTGGAGCAGCCAGCAGAACAAAGAGACTACACCGTGTAATCCACTCCAAAACCCAATTTAAACAAATCATCAAACCCAATTTGCTAGCAATTTGCCTCCAATTTTCTATCAATTCAAACTACAACCCAACACCAACACGCTACTGTTGAGAACTCTCCATTTCAGCAAATCCAACCTGAAATCCATACCTTCTGCCACTGCTCTTCCTCACTGCGGTAGCCTACCCTGCAACACCACACAACTCCAAGCCGTATCGAAATCCCCTCTGCTCCAACAAACATACACAGGTATATACATATATACATTCCTCTCCATAAATTTCCCCCTGCCGCAACAACATCAATACACTCGATTCAACCAACACCGTCACACACACCCATATTCATACCGACCTGCCGCAACAGGTGCAATCGCTGCTACAACAGCAGCTCTACTTGCTGCCCTTCCTTCAACCACGACAGCCACGCGCAATTCTGAACCATACCCCTGCCGCACCGCTGCACTATTGCACCAACACCTACACCGCAACTCCTGTAGCAGCAACCCCAGCTCCTGTTCTCAATTGGAAGCGGCAATTGGAAGCGGCAAGAACGGAGAAACCCGAACAGAACCCACCCTAATGCACCGAAATCACCCCTGCGTCGCTACACATCTACTGCACTGCCAAGAGATCCTGAAATTCTCTTTTTCCCTCTTCTATTTTTTTTTCTGCTTCAAGAAGCTTCCCCTACGGCTTGCACATGCACCGTCCTTTATCTTATGAGTTGGAATCTAAAAGCTTCACTGCTTCTTTCACTTTTGTTTTTCCTGCTTTTGTATGTATATATATATTTATTTATTTCTTTATTCTAGAATCTACCACTCTCCCTTTATTGTTTTAATATATAAAATATATTTCCATATCTTTTATTACTATTATATAAAATATAATTTCTATATATTTTATACATATACTATTTCCATTCCAAAATATTAAATTATGGAACGCCGTCCAACTTGGGATAAAACCGAGACTCGGTATTATTAATATTTATTTTACCAATTTTAAATCACCGTTCGTATCTTATATTTTATTTATTTTAATCGCATGATAAATTTTTCTGTATCGATTCCATTTATCCGTTTCAGCACTCAATCGGCTAGGTTAATTAATTTCCCAAGCATTTGTTATTTTCAATAGTCTGAATTAATTTTTATATTTTCTAATAATTAATTCATTAATGGCTCACTACATTTTGAGCTATTTTAATTTATTAACGTCAAATAGTCTATTTTCCTTAAGTCAGAATACAGTTTGAATTATGTCAGATTTTTGGGGTATTACACCCCGAACTTCTGGAAAATTATACAAGGGCCCAGCTGAAATTAAATTAATAATATTTAAATAAAAGAAATTTCAAAAATACCCCTAGGCCATAAATGAAGCAAACGAAGTCCAAATAAAGTAAACTAATAGTACATTTTAACTATTTTAGACATTCTGAACCCAACGGTGGGGTCCGTTTCATGAGACGAGACTCTGAAAAATTAGGACACGTTAAATTATAAATTACCAAATTACCCCTAACATGTCCGAAACCAAATGGAAGTCTAAGAAGGTTTAAATTGACTTTCTTTGACGTTTCGAATTCAATGGTGAGATCCATACTACGAAACGAAGTATGGAAAATATGACACATAAATATGTGAAGTAACAAAGCAACCCTAAAAGTTAATGAAGCTACCAGAATAGTATACATTAAAAAGATAACGCTTAAGATAAAAGTTGGAATTTAATACGCTTTAAGCATAAAATAGGGACAACAATAGGGGATATTTGAGGTACATATGAAGTTAATAGATTATTATTGATTGTTCTTAGGAACTTCAAAGGGAAGGGAAAAGCCTACCAATAGTGCGAACCCCTGGAAATCAAGGTGAGTAACCCTGCATTTGAAGTGAAGATTTAACTCCATGGATTTGAATATGTTTTAAATTTCAAAATATCTGAAGCATTGGGTGTTAAATTCAATATTTCGTGATTCTTGTTTTAAAATATTCCGTTCTTATAAATCCTATTGTGACGTGCTCAGTGAATGACTTTTATTTCAGTTCTCTTTGAAAGTATTTAACATGTTTACATATTCCTGAAATTGTTTATTCCCAATATTTGGAAATCTATCGTGAAGTCATGAACATCATATTTTAAATGCTCATATAAAGCATTTCTTGAAGAAGTCATGTTTAAATGCTCATAAAAAGTATTTCTTGAAGAAGCTAACTTTTGCAAGATAATGATGCATAAGCAAATTATTGAGTTTCCTTCAGGTTCTCAATACAGAAGAATGTCCGGTAGTAGGATCTAATCCCCTAGGCAACTAGATCTCCCAGAAGTAAAACGAGGGTTTGGTTCGAAACAGATTCCACCTACATCAAAGTGAAAAGATGACAAATGTTTTTCGAAAATGGAAGTAGGTTTTTACCCCCATTTTATTATGCATTTTTATATGTTTGAAATGCATATATTCTATTTGAAGAAATGTATGCTTAGCTTGAATACTTTAAATGTTTCAAAGCTATCTGTTTTAAGAATGCATATATTCTTTGTTCTAAATGTACGAGCAATTGGTGGTGAGGGTTTATAAACTCTCATGTGTGAAACGACTTGTCACGACCCGAAAAACCACCCTATGCGGATCTCGTGTCACGGGGCCGACCCGAAGGCCGTCCCTACTTTTTCCATTCCTGTATCATAGTACTAATATGCAAAGTACTAAAACCTCAAAACAATAACAGCGAAAGTCTTATCAGTAATAGTACATCAGCGGAAGTCTTTCAATACACAATGTTAGCGAAAGTCTTTACAATACATAATATGGTTCTACATAAACAAAATAAGAACCAACATGACCAGCACCCGAGGGTGGTGAATACATGGGAGAACTAAAACATAACTGATGCATTTCCTCAAATGTCCTTCTATGTCTTTAAACTTCTACCGGGGTCTCGCGGCATCAGTACCTGAAATGGGGGTGAGGAGGGTGGAATGAGCTACAAGAGCCCAGCAAGTAAATACAGATCTCCGACACTGGTATCGAGGATCATAAAAGAATATGAAATCCAAGAACAAGAATATGATAGCCAATCATAAGAAATAAGATGCTATGATAGCCAATGGGAACAGTTGCCATGAGGGCCAATAAACAATGGAACACAATGTACAATTAGGAGTAAGGAACATAACATCAACATGAAACTCTTAACAACAATATATCAATATGAACGTGCTGCCACAATAAACCAATCACAATTAGATCAATAAAGGAATATCTCGCAATACAAGATAATCACAAGAATAAGGTAATTCAACAGTTACAGTCGAACAATCGTATTAGAGATACTTTTGTTCTGTGTCAGGGCTTGATATGCCCTTGGTCCTTGGGGGCCCGGTTTACCCCCTTCAGTGCATTCCAGTGTATGGCCATATGTCCGTTCACGGACTCGACCCGAAGGTCTTCAGTGTATTTAAAAGCATCGGATGGATATTGTGACTGAGCACAAATCCAGTATACATAAACATTTCATGATCATAAATGATTCCATAGGAGTATATAAAAATGGAATATCATCAATTCAATGGAAACATAACAATAGGCCTTTCAAAGTACGGTTCAACATGATAACAATAGTACAACAATAAATCAATGTCCACCAGATAGAACAATATCACATTGTGGTGACAATAACATCAGATACGCTCAGGAGTACAAGTTTGGCAGTAAAAGAATGAACTTGCCTTGATAACACCACATGGAAGAGAAAGGGTATCTACTTACCTCTAAACATGCTTTCCTAAATCAGTCTCCTGCAGGTTTGCCTCTTTCCTGTTGCATTCCTTATATATCAGTAAATGCGTTTCAGAATAAATGCTACTCATCAAATTTTATGCCTTGCTATGATAAGCATCTCTATTACTAATTTAGACCTTACCATTGAGCCCGGAATGCCGAGGAAAGTCAATTTAGGCTTTCGCGAAATTCTATTTGGGCTTCTAAATTAAAAAGGGCGAAACTGTCATTTGTACTTTTATTTATCTTTTATTTCCGGGATCTTTTTTCACAAATCAGACTCCAAAGTTGAGTCCGGAGTGCTCAAAATAATAAGAATTCACTATTCAAATGATTTATTCTGAGTCTGTTGGACCACGTTTCGATTTAAGGGCATTTTGGTAATTTCTCCTTTAAATAATTACTTAATTTAAATATTATTTTATTACTTCGGTCAATTCACAATTAACCATAATTCTTGAGCATAATTATAACTTCACAAACTTCTATTTTGAATTAAATCAGCTAATCAATAATTAAATCTAACCTTTGTTTGGCTGCAGTCGATATTTCCACTAGGCACTGCTATCATTCTTTAATAATTGCTCCTGGTTGGATAATGTATATTGGAGGTCTAACTCTTCCAATTTATCGTAGCAATTTCCCCCCATCTGTTCCTGTACGCCCATACCATCTTATGACCGAAACCCAATACCACAATCTTCCTTTGTTCCAGTTCAATCCGTCAAAAGCTACATAAAACTGAAACAGTAAGAGTCTTAGAACAAGAAATTACCAGTCAACACACCTCCAGTTTGCCATCATGTATTTTCCTATGTACAGCCGCTACATCTGTTGTAATCTAATGGAACAATACTCCATCAACTTCTTTGCTGATTCCTTCTTATCAGTCAAAACCGACACTAACGGCAGCACTAAAACTTCATAATATTTCCCCAGTCAGCGCGTTGCTCCTTCAGCTCAAGCGTTGCCGTCTCGGAGACCAACATCAACGGTCCCCCTCCGTCTGGTGGCCCGTTCGAGCAGCTACCGCCTGACTCTCTCAATCTTTCCCACACCCTGCTGCAGCGCTGCCGCTATTCTCACTGCCGCAGCAAATTTTGCAACAATAGTTCCTGCAGCTCTACTTTCTTCCTTCCTCACTCGGTCAACTGCTACAAAAGCATACATACATATAACATTTCCTTGCTATTCTAATTTATTTCTCACTGTAGTACGCTTCAGTTGGCTACTGCCGCCACACCAACTCCTCATGGCTGCCTCACACTTTTCCTTTGTACACACTACCTGCTATACCGCCAATTGCACCTATATATACACTATACAAATTTCCCCTGTTCCGATCCATCTCAGTTCTTCCAATAAAATAAAACCAATTAAAGACATATTTGCACTGCATCAGGGTCTGCTCCTCCCTATCATTAATTTTGGCTGCTTCAGCAACTCTCTTTACTCTCGGTGTGCTCTCTCTTCTCTGTTCTCATGTTTAATGTAATTTGAGTTATATATAGATATATATTTGTTTCTACCGACCTAACCATTTCTCCCAACGCTTTAGCGTGTCCTTCAGTCACAACAGGTTCCCCACTACTTGATATTCCACCAATTCTTCACCTGCTGCTGCACCATCATCGGCCCCCATCGCACCGCTACACAAACACAGAGATATATGTATACCTATATCCCCTGCTGCACCGATTCTCCTTTCTTTCCTTTGCTTTTCTCTTTGATATTCTCTATTTGTGTTCGGCTCCTCTAATTTCATACCTTGACCGAGTATATGGGCGGTGGCTTTGCCACCTGGTTACATGGGAGCTCACGCACACACACCTGTACACACACGGCTGCTGCATGCAGCTCACTCAACACCCCCACATGACACACACTGCCATACACTTGACACATGTATACTACCATGCACACACATATATAGGTATATCAATGCTGCTACCGCCACCTATACGCCCCTTTCTTTTTACCACACTCCTCAGCTTTCTTTGTTGACCTTCTTGATACTTAATATGCAATATATTATATATATTACAACAGACGGACAAGGAGATAAAACCCCCCCTCTTTATTGTCGGCACACATACATGGTACACAACACACACAGCCATGACACATCCACAGTGACACCACCCACACACAAACGACACCTCACACATAGCTTTCTCTTGACTGATTTTCAGTCGGTGGCCTTGCCACCTAACACACACATGCACCGCATGTTGCCACCACACATGACCCACATGCAGTTCCTTTCTTTCCATTTTATTTCCTTTCATTTAATTATATTGTATTATAATATATATATATATATATCATCCAACCGTATATATATATATGTATATATAATATTCATAATCATTTAGATTTACTTTAAAAATTTATGCGTCGACATTCACTTGCATGTTTTTCAGTAAACTCGGCTTCCGGTGCAACGGCACCCGGACACCCGTGACTATTTGCCTCTCGTACCTATGCACCATAATTAAACAATACAGTCTATTACGCATCCACTTTTATTTATGTCATATAACGGCTTATAATTCGGGATTACATTTTATAGCCCGGTTCAGCCCGGTGTACATGCTATATCCCGGGTCGGGATATTACACGACTGCTAATTGAAACCCATGATAGATGTTGGAATTACTCACTGGGCTTTTTGAAGCTCACCCCATTCCCTAACTTTTTCAGGTACCAATGACGAATGGGAGCCTTGCTTCATTTTGGGGTGACGATTAGTGGCTCCGTTATGATCATGGATTTTCAGAAGTGTCAGAACCTGTAATAGGGTAGATTATGATGTAATAGATTTTGGATAATATGTACTTAAGCCCGAGAGGCAATCAAATATGTGATATGTATAGAACTTTAGAATTGTGATTATGCTCTGATGTTATATTCAGGTGTACCGCTATGAAGAGCGGCAGTACCGGGCGGTCAGTGCGAAAAATTTATATAGGGAAAGAAAAGAAAAACTTTTCACGCTTCCGCAACCACAAGTCGCACCGCCATTCGATACTGTTGCTTATGTAAGCTTTACCCTAAGGTCTCGTCCGAAGGGTGGTGATCGCGATACGAGATCCGTATAGGGTGGGTTTCGAGTCATGACAAAGAGGCTTTGGCAGAGGAAGAAATGGCCCCAGATACTCCAATGGATAGAAGAATGTATGAGCAGAGGGAAGGAACTCAGAACTCAAGGTTGGAATACCACTCCTATGTTGGATCATAATTCAATGGACATCGAGAGGCATCATTAGGGACCAGGGTAGTCACAACAATAAGGGGAAGTATCATAAGGGATCAGGGCAAGGCTTTGGGAAGAATTTAAAATTCTCCCGGTTTAAATGATCAATTTAGCTTGCTAAAACATTAGGGGTGTGAATCTCCCATTGAAACAACAAGAAATAAAGCATCGTGTTCGAGCTTGTGCTATCTCGTGTCTTGGTTTGGTGGAAACGAATGTCAAGCATACCAATTTTGAGAAGGTATTTCACTCTTTATGTCCTAGCCGGAGTTTTGTCCATAATTATACTAATGTTGATAATGGTAGAATTTGGATTGGGTGGGATAATGAGGTTCTTTAGATTACTCTCCTCAACTCTATGGAGCAAGCAATCCATTGCCTTGCCCAAATTAGGGGGAAAGAATTTGGTTTTATATGTCAATTATCTATGGTCATAATAATGTCATGGAGCAAAGACGGGTTTGGAGTAGCCTGCGGCAGCAAGCGACTCTCAATAATGATTTGCCCTGAATTGTCATGGGAGATTTTAATGCTATTTAGTTTAGCAATGAAAGGATTGGAGGTAGTACGGATTGGCCTTCTTGTATAGAGGAATGTAATAACTGCCTTAAGGACCTTAGGTATACTGGATGCCAGTTGACTTGGACTAATCGACAGTATGACAATGATACTATCTTAAGGAAACTTGATCGTGTGTTGGCTAATGATAGATGGATGGTGGACTTCAGTAACTCAGAGGTCGAGTTCTTACCTTCTGGTGTGTCAGATCATAGCCCTATGATTGTTCGGACTAGAGTTGATTTTAAATATAAAGGGAGGCCTTTTAAGTTCTTTAACTTCTGGTTGGAATGTGACGCTTTTGAGCTGGCTGTCCGCAAAGCTTGGAGTCAGGAAATTAAAGGATATGTTATGTTCATTTTGAGTAGGAAGTTTAAAGTAATGAAAAAAGAATTGAAGAGTCTAAACCCAGCTAGAGGGTGGATTTCTACCAACTTCTATTGAGGCAGCCCGACAACATCTGTTTGCAATCCAACATTCTTTAAACGCTAATCCTCTTGATATTGATTTGAAGAACAAAGAAAAGCAAGCCTTGCAGCACTTTACTCAAGTGAGCAAGTGGGAGGAAAGCTTGGCGAATCAAAAGTCGAGGATTCAATGGCTTAATGAAGGGGATCAAAACACGAGCTTCTTTTTTAAGAGTATCACTCAGAGGAGAAAAAACAACAAAATCAAAAGTTTACTTCATAAAGCTGGTAACAGGATTGAAGATAGCAAGGAAGTCTCCACTGCCATTATAGATGACTACCACGACCTATTGGGAAAAGCCCCCTGAACCCTTTATCCGGGAAAAGACCAACTCAAAGATTTCATTAGTGAAGGTATTTCTCATGCTCAAGCTCAGCAGTTAAGTAAGCCCCGTTAGTAGGGACAAGATTAAAGAGACTTTTTTTAGCTTGCACCCCAATAAAGCGCCAACCCTGGATGGGTTTAATGGCCATTTCTTTCGGGCTATGTGGGATATTGTGGGTGAAGATGTTCTTGATGCCATCCAAGAGTTCTTTCAAGAAAACTCATTGCTACGTGAGCTCAATGCTTACAACTATTGCCCTTGTGCCTAAAGTTCCCAATCCCTCCAAGTTAAATGATTGCCACCCCATTTTCGTGTTGCAATAACATCTATAAGTGCATTACCAAGATCCTTGCTAACCATCTCAAACCTATTCTTGGTGACTTGATTGATGAGATGCAATCTGCCTTTGTGATGGGAAGGAGCATTGGTGATAATATCTTTCTTGCCCAAGAGCTTATTACTACGTGAGCTCAATGCTACAGCTATTGCCTTTGTGCCTAAAGTTTCCAATCCCTCAAAGTTAAATGATTACCACCCCATTTCGTGCTGTAATAACATCTACAAATGCATTACCAAGATCCTTGCTAACTGTCTCAAACCTATTCTTAGCGACTTGATTGATGAGACGCAATCTGCCTTTGTGACGGGAAAGAGCATTAGTGATAATATCTTTCTTGCCTAAAAGCTTATTGCTACATGAGCTTAATGCTACAGCTATTGCCCTTGTGCCTAAAGTTCCCAATCCCTCCAAGTTAAATGATTACCACCTCATTTCGTGCTGCAATAACATCTACAAGTGCATTACCAAGATCCTTGCTAGCCGTCTCAAACCTATTCTTGGCGACTTGATTGATAAGACGCAATCTGCCTTTGTGACGGGAAGGAGCATTAGTGAGAATATCTTTCTTGCCCAAGAGCTCATTGCTACGTGAGCTCAATGCTACAACTATTACCCTTGTCCCTAAAGCTCCCAATCCCTCAAAGTTAAATGATTACCGCCCCATTTTAGTGCTGCAATAACATTTTCAAGTGCATTACCAAGATCCTTTGTGATATCCCGACTCGAGATACGACACGTATACCGAGGCAAGTTGATTGAATAGTATAATATGGGCTATTTAGAGCTCTAAATTATTTTATTGTATGTACAGAATAGTATCAGTAATATGGCCAGTGTCGGGTAACACCCGAGCAACTCGGAACCTTACCTCAAAAAGCGTGCATGCATGCAACCCATGCATGCATACGTACGTACACATGCATAGTTCACGGAATATTAGTGTATGTGTACGTGATTAAAAATACAATTATACGTATTTATATGATTATAAATACATGTATTAAAAATATGTAATTGATGTGTATATATATATATATAACATGGTTATACATGTATTTATGTATATGTGTAATAAATAAAAAGGAAAAGAAAACAAAAAAGGGAAAATATCAGTGTGTGCATCACTGTGTGTGTGTGTGCATCATTGTGTGTGTGTGTGTTTGGGAAACCCACCAACCGACTTGGTGAGGTGGTGGGTGTGTATATGTAATATATGTGTATATATGTATATTAGGAGGGTACGCGGATGGCTACAAGTAAGGGGGCAGTTCTCTGCAGTCAAGGATGACTGCAAGAAAGAGAGAGAGAGAGAGAGAGAGATAAGGTAGAGAGAGAAAGGGGCGGTGGTGTTTATATATATGTATACGGGTCTTGTGAGTTAAGAAGTTAGAAAAGAAAAGAAGGGTCAGGAACTTGAAGGGGAGAAGAAGAGAGAAAGATTGAAGCAGAAACAGAGAGGTTTGGAGGATCAAAGTGAGCTAAATCCGAACACCCAGGTAAGAGTTTTAAATTCTGTTTTTACAATTTAGAGCATGAAGCTTAGATATAATTGTAGGGTCTAAATAAGCATGAAAAATGGAATTTATTGCAAAAAGAATGAAGTTAAATGGTGTAGAAACCATAGAGAAAAACTAAGTTGCAGGTGGTATAGAATAATCGGCTGTATGTCAATTCATGTATTAAACCTTGTTCAAATGACCCAAGAATGATCCTTATACATGCAGAAATTAAATAGAATGAAAAGAGGGTCAAAACAGTTGAGAACCGAGTGTAAAATAAGAAAAAAACAGCTCACCGAAAAACCGGCCGGAGCTATTAACCTTTATATTCGAGAAGAATGGGAAGGTCTTGAGGGAAATAGGAGGATGGGAATGAGGTCGTGGGGAAGAAAGGAAGAGATTGGCATTTAAAAAGGGAGAGGAAACCGATCGGGACAGGTTGCCGTCACCGGAGATGGTGACGGAACCCTACTGTTTGCTCACCGGAGCTTTGGGGGAGACGACCGGAAAGTCGTGGGGGGCTACCAGGGTTAAAAGGAACGGGTCTGGGTTTGGATCGGGTCGGGACCCGACCGGATATGAGATGGGTAAGTTAAGCTGTGTCGTTTTGGATTTTAATTTAAATGGGTTTTGGGTTGTTTGGTTACACGGATAGTAAATTGGAAATTGGTTTGGGGTTATCCAAACCAAGGATAGGATAAGAAATAGGTTTATGGAAATCCGGTTTTTAAAAGGAAGTGAACTGTTTGGTTCAGGGGAGGGGTGGACCGGTTTAGGGTTTTTAGGTCTGAACCAACTGGTTCAGACCGTAGCTTTTGGAAATTGTGAACCGGCCCCAAATGTTTTGAGAAATCTCACTGTTGCCCAAAAAGAAAAATTAATTAAATATTAATTTTTACAATAATGCCCCTAATTCAAAATTGGGTCAAACGAGGTCCAAACGATACGAATGAATAGTCAAAACCTATTATCTCGGACGTTCTAAGTCCAATGGTAGGGTCCATTTTATGAGATGAGACCCCTGAAGGATAAAATACCGTAAAAGTGCAAAATGACCATTTTGCCCTTTTTAGTACAAAGGTCCAAATGGAATTCCGCGAAAGCCTAAACCGACTTTCTTCGGCGTTCCGGACTCAATGGTAAAGTCTAAAATAGTATTTGAAATACTTATGATAGAAAGGCATAAAATTTGATGAATAGCATTTATTCTGAAACGTGTTCACTGATATATAGGGAACTCAAAAGGCAAGGGTATACTCACGGATTTCTGAGGTAGAATCATGGTAGAGGTAAGTGGATCACTTTCTCTTCCATGTGGTGTTTCTAAAGCCAAGTTTATTCATTACTACCAAACTTGTACTCTTGAAAGTACTTCATGTTATTGCTATCCACAATGCGATATTGTTCTATCTTGTGGACATTGATTGACTATTGTGCTATTGTTATCATATTGAACCATGGCTTGAAAGGCTTACTGTTATGCTTTACTGTATATATAGGATATTCCATTTTCATACTCCTTATGGAATCACAAATGATCATGCTATGTTTATAAATGCTGGAATTGTGCTCAGTCACAATATCCATCCGATGCTTCTGTGACGAACTAGTCCGTGAACGGACGTGTGGCAAAAGATGTGAGTTTAACTGAGAGGTATGCCGGGCCTCGAATTACGCAGAGGGGTTGCCATTCCCTACTACAGATTATAAGCATCTCTATTGGATTATTGTTATGGATATATTGTTGAATGGCTACTATACCTTATGGATTACTGTTTCTTATGGATTATCTTACGTTGTTCATTGGTTTGATTGAAATCGTTTTATTGTGACAGGTTATTGTTGAGAAATCTTATCACTGCTTATTCATTACTTCTGATTGTATATTGTGCCCCACTATTTATTGGCCATCATGGCAACTGTTCTCATTGGCTATCACAGCATCTCCTTTCTTATGATTGGCTATCATATTTTATTCATGGATTCATGTTCTTTATGATCATCGATACCAGTGTCGGAGATCTGGTTTACTTGCTGAGCTTTATAGCTCATTCCACCCCACTTACCCCCATTTCAGGTGATGACGCTGCGAGACCCCAGTAGGAGTTTGAGAGCGTAGGGGGACATTTTGAAGTACTGTATTAGTCTATGTTAGTTCTCCCATGTATTCACCACCCCCGGGTGCTGGTTACGGTTTAGTTCTCATTTTGAATTTTGTAGAACTATGTCATGTATTTAATAGACTTCCGCTGTGTAATTTATTTAAAAAGACTTCCACTGGATTACTGTAATTGATAAAGACTTCCGCTGTTTACTGTTTAAAAGTTTTAGTACATTTGCATATTAGTACTATGATACAGGAATGGAAAAAGTAGGGACGGCCCTCGGGTCGGCCCCGCGACACGAGATCTGCATAGGGTGGGTTTCGGGTCGTGACATCCTTGCTACCTCAGTGATGCTTTTAGGCAAGAATTTGCTGCTCATCAAAGGCAAGTCTATAATTGTCGTGGAACTAATCCAAATAAATTTTCAAAGAGAATAATTTGTATGATGTTCTACATAATAAAACGCATTTAATAACTTAATTAATTATGACAGACTTCCATGTCTCAAGGTATTGGACTATGTGATGGGCACCATGGCGGACTGAGTCTTAAAGATCCTTTACAAGTTACAGATGGGCCAATCACAAGGTCGAGAGCTAATAAGATCAAAGAAGCAATGCAAGGATTGGTGCAATCCACTTTGGTCGAGTTATCGAGCAAGTCCCCGACATTCACGATGGGCTTGAAAGAAGAAGATCCAGGTTTAGTCCATGTGATACAAACTACAAAGGGTGACGACATAGCCTAGTGGTTTCGTGTAGACCTTTTATTTCGTTGAGTATAGGCGTGTGGGCCTATTTTATGTTTTTATGGTTGTAAGCATTTGGGCCTTTTTAACTCATTTAGTGGATTTCTTTTATTAATTTTAGTCAGTAGTTTAGGACGTTTTGGGCCTACAGATGTTCAGCCCGTGTTTTTTATTTGATGTAGGCCTTATTCGGCCCTAGGGTTTTAAAAGAACTTGTAGCTGCAATTTGGAGAGACGGACATGAATGATGCTTTCTGCATAGAGAATTTTTCAGTTTTCTCTTTTTTTTCTTGAGTGAACTACGAACTTATCAAAGGCATGCCCTTTATGGCGTTCTCATCAAATCTAGGTTCTTGAAACAAGTTTTCAACGGGTTTAGATCATCTTGAATTTATTCCGAGCTTTCTTGGGAAAGTTTCAATTTGATTGTGGGTTCAAGGGATTTTGATCTTATGGGTTCACATCATTTGGTATCAGAGCTCAGACTCCAAATCAGGTCTGATTTATCCTCTTTAATTCTTGAATTTGGTTTTTGTCTTAAGTGTGTTCTAGGTTTTTTTTTTCTATTCTGATATGCAAATTGTTCATCATTCTGATTTGCGATTCCTTCGTCATCCTTGTTAATTTCGTGTGTTTGAATTTAGATCTGTGATTCTCACAATTAACTGCCCGTGTATTTGATTCAAGAATTCAGACCTGCGAATTCTTTAATTGATTACATGAATCTTTTCTTTAAATTCCAGATCTATAATTTCCATATCTATAATCTTTGCAATTACACCTTCTATTTCAATTTCTTGTTGTTGAAATCATATCAATCTTTTTCAAAATTTCTAATTATTGTTGTTGCTTGTGACCAAATCTGTATTAAAAAAAAAGACAGTGTATTCAAGGGTTGATGTAAAAGAAGAAAAAAGAAAAAGAGTACAGAAAACAAAATTTCCCTTATGGCTGTTTGATATACTTCGCAATCTGGAAATTTGTTGTTGATTGATCCTTACCTTCAAAGGGGTCGAATATATCATTTTATTTAGTATCTTGTTTCCTAATTGCTATTTTTCTCGTACAATTATTTAAGATCCGTATCATTTTATTTAGTATCTTGTTTCCTAATTGCTTTTTTCCTTGTACAACTCTTTGAGATCCGTGTCATTTTATTTAGTATCTTGTTTCCTAATTGCTATTTTTCTCGTACAATTCTTTGAGATTCGTGTCATTTTATTCCTTCTTTTTTGAATCTATTGCTGGTTGGAATAATACAAGGTTGTGTTTTGATTTAGTTCAACTAGTTCTTCACAAACTTGAAAGGGAAAATAGGTGAGGTAAAAGGCAAGAATGGGTGAGAATAGTATTAGAAAAGCCCAAAAGAGTGAAACACGAGTGGTGTGACAATATTTGAGCATAAATATGTAAGGGAGTGTGTGAGGTTTTTTTTTTGAACCACTAACATCCTTTCCTTATTTTGCAGGGCATTAACAATGTCTCATATGAGTGACTCAACACGTAAGGAGGAAGAGGCTAACTCATTCTTTGTTTTGCAGGCCATGCAACAACAATTTGAATGATTGAATTTGGTGATGAGGGAAATGGGGGATAGGATGGATCAGCAAGACGTCGTGATTAGAAATCTGCAAGGTGGGCAAGATAGGAGGAGACGTGAGCCTATCATTGAAAATGAGTATGAGAATGAATAAGATGATAAGGCTAAGGAAGACATAGCATCTGAAGTTGGAATGGGTGAAATGGGCAAACCTAGAGGACGTATGTCACATCCCAAACCCCACCCTACGCGGATGTCGAGGACGTGACTGCCAGTCGGTCGCGACGCGACCAACCAAAGGCAAATTCTGAACTTTCCGACGAATTGCATTCCGACTGTAGGGTCAGATGCAGCGGAATTTAAAACTTTTTCTTTGTGTCACGGGAATGCAACTCACTTATCCATCATAAGAATATGTATCACAGGGCAAGACTAAATCCAGTCAGTCAACAATTCTAATCTCATAGCATATCTAAAATCAAGCATATAACAACAGAGCAGATCTAATATCTCTAGAGTACCATTAGTTCCATGAGCCATGTCTATCTAGTATATATATGTCAAGTCAGTCATAACATACCACTCACCGGAATAACCAGGTTCAATCCATAATAAACCAGTCTCTACAATTCAGTGCCGTCAGATCCTTACTTGCGATGCCACTTGACCTATTCACGTCATGTCATAGTACCTTCTAATCCAATGGAGGTAATTCCTGAAAAATGTCAGAATAATGGGGTGTGCTTAAATAAGCCCAGTGAGTAACACAGATTCCCTATCATGGGTTTCAAAACCAGTTTTGTGCTTCCAAGGCACATGGATAATTTAGTCATTCCAAAGATAACTATTTTTATAAATCCATTTCATAAACAGTCTAGTACAATAAAACAGAATCGGACAGATAATACAAACGGATCGGAACATGACATAACCAATCGGTCAGAACAATAACTATTGCTAATATATCAGTCAAGACACAGACTCTTCATTAACAGAACGAATCACAATCGGGACTGAGTGGGAACAATAAGTCAGTCAAGACAGGGGCATATTATCAATGGCTAGAACATAGCGGAGTTGAACAAGATCAATCAAGACAAAGCATACCAATAACAGGACAGAAACACAACGGAACTAGACCATCTATCAATCAGGCCAGACATATCATCAACGGATGGAATATAACAGAATCGAACGGAAACAATACATCAGTCAAGCAAAGGCATATCGCGAACGGATAAAATTATAACGGAACTAAACGGAAACAATACACTAATCAGGACACAGGCAAATCATGAACAGGACACAACATAACGGAACTGGGTAGAAACAATATAGCAATCAAGTCAGGGACACATCACTGTCGGAACTAATCATAACTGGACTAAACGATATTTCAATCAAGACAGATGTATCATCAACGGACAATACACAACGGAACTGGACCATATATCAATCAAGGCAGACACATTATCAATGAACGGAACATAACAGAATCGAACAGAACAAAACATTAGTCAAAGCAAAGACATATCATCAACGGACAGATCATAACGGAACTGGACCATATATATCAATCAAGGAGGACTTAACATCATTAACGGACGGAACATGTCAGAACCGGACGGAACATATCAATCGAGGCAGACATATCATTAACGGACAGCACATAACCGAACTGAACAGAATTCCTAATTCGAAGGACACAAGCACATCACGTGGAATGTGGTACAAAGGGCGTACATTAAGTACATACATTTAAACAATATAGCATTCAGACAGTATACTATACAAAGCGGTACGATACAACAAAATGTTGTTCTCTGCCTATATCACATGGTTTATTTAATCGTTTCGGAAATAATGGTTCAATATATCCATTTTATCTCAACAGTTCAAAACGGGCAAAACAGTACGGGATGCTAGCACAGGGATCAGGAATATAGTCAATTATTTAAAAAGACTAAAACCATGTCATAAGTGATATAGTACGAAAAGCATGCATTTAAATAATTGCACTTAAATAATAGCATTCAAAACAGATCAGTAAATCAAGGGACAGTATCAAAACAGTGTCAGAAGTTACTCACAAACTTTACGCTTATTTCCTTGCATAAATAATCCGATAACCTCCAGGTACGTCAGGCATCTCCATGTATATCCTGAATAATAATCATCAATCACAGACAGATCAGAACTCATCCATTCAGGTCTCATTCGTCATCTTAGGTATCTATCGGATTACCTAAGATAGCCTAGTAGCCTATCGCCCTTCCATTGGGTCTCACCCGAGGCTATTTCATTCGTTAATTAGGCTTAGCAGTTATTAGGATTATATCCTAAGTCATTTAGACTTCAATTGTTATC
The DNA here is from genome assembly GCA_008638375.1 of Nyssa sinensis. Taxonomy (NCBI): domain Eukaryota; kingdom Viridiplantae; phylum Streptophyta; class Magnoliopsida; order Cornales; family Nyssaceae; genus Nyssa; species Nyssa sinensis. The sequence goes on from VIRR01000455.1 coordinate 118,868, forward strand.
AGTCAGGCACTCTGTCACGACCCGAAACCCACCCTATGCGGATCTCGTGTCGCGGGGCCGACCCGAAGGCCGTCCCTACTTTTTCCGTTCCTGTATCATAGTACTAATATGCAATGTACTAAAAATTTAAAACAATAAACAGCGGAAGTCATTTATCAGTTACAGTAATCCAGCGAAAGTCTTTTTAAATACATTAAACAGCGGAAGTCTTATTAATACATGACATAGTTCTACAAAATTCAAAATGAGAACTAAACCGTAACCAGCACCCGGGGGTGGTGAATACATGGGAGAACTAACATAGACTGATACAATACTTAAAAATGCCCCCCCTACGCTTTCAGACTCCTACTGGGGTCTCGCAGCGTCATCACCTGAAATGGGGTAAATGGGGTGGAATGAGCTACAAAGCTCAGTAAGTAAAACAGATCTCCAACACTAGTATCGATGATCAATGTGTATCCATGAATAAGATAATGATAGCCAATCATAAGGAAGGAGATGCTGTGATAGCCAATGAACATAATTGCCACGAGGGCCAATGGAACAATTGCCACGAGGGCCAATGAAAAGTAATCACAATACACAATCAGAAGTAATAGTGTAAAATGAAAATATAATAACAATGAAGTACTGCCACAATGAACCGATCACAATCAAATCAATCAATGCAAGTCTTTCGAGACTTGAAGAATTATAAGGAATAGTGCCATTCAATCAATTGAGTTCTGTCAATCATAAGAGATGCTGTTATTCTGTTTCAGGGCTCGGCAGACCCTCGATCTTTTGGGGCCCGGCATACCCCCCAGTCAATTCCAATAATTTGCCATTTGTCCGTTCACGGACTCGACCCGTAGGTCCCATTTAATCAGATAGCATCAGATGGTTGTTGTGACTGAGCACAACTCCCGTGTCCATAAACATGTCATGATCATAGTAATTCCATAGAATATAAAAATGGAATATCTTTCATTCGATGAGGATACAGTAGTAGGCCTTTCAAGGCATGGTTCAACATGATAACAATGATATAGCAATCAATCAAGGTCCACTAGATAGAACAATATCACAAAGTGGATAGCAATAACATATGTGCTTTCAAAGCACAGTGAAACATGATAACAGTGATACATCAGTCAATGATATGTCCACAAGATAGAAAATATCGAAATGTGGAACACAAGGATATCAATACTTTCAAGAGTACGAGTTTGGCAGTAAAAGATTAAACTTGGCTTGTGGGAACACCACATGTAAGAGAAAGTGATCCACTTACCTCTATCGTGCTTCTATCTTAGAAATCCGTGAGTATACCCTTGCCTTTTGAGTTCCCTATATATCAGTGAATACATTTCAGAATAAATACTATTCATCAAAGTTTATGCTTTTCTATCATAAGTATTTCAAATACTATTTTAGACTTTACCATTGAGTCCGGAATGCCAAAGAAAGTCGGTTTAGGCTTTCGCGGAATTCCATTTGGACTTTTGTACTAAAAGGGCAAAATAGTCATTTTGCACTTTTACGGTATTTTATCCTTCGGGGTTCCGTCTCGTAAAATGGACCCCACCATTGGACTCAGAACGTCCGAGATAATAGGTTTTGACTATTTATTTGTGTCGTTTGGACTTCGTTTGACCTCTTTTTGGAATAGGGGCATTATTGTAAAATTAATATTTAATTAATTTTTTATACTTGGGCAACAGTGAAATTTCCCAAACTATTTGGGGCCGGTTTATAAATCCCATAAGCTGCGGTCTGAACCAGTTGGTTCAGACCTAAAAACCCTAGACCGGTCCTCCCTTGCCCTGAACCAAACGGTTCACTTTCATTCAAGAACCGGATTTCAATAACCCAATTCCCTATCCTTATCCCTGTTTCGGTTAACCCTAAAACCCAATTTCTATTTATTATTCCTGCAACCAAACATGCCCAAATCCATTTAATTAGAAACCCAAAACGACACAGCTTCGGTCCGTTTCATATCCGGTCGGGTACCGACCCGATCCGAACCCGGATCCATCCCAGTTTTGACCCGATAGCCCCCACGCTTTTCCGATCGTCTTCCCCACGTCTCCGGTAGGGTTCCGGCGTGCACAGTCACCTTCTCCGGCGACGGTGACTTATTTTCCGGTGAGATTTCGGCCCTTTTTAAATGTCATTCTCTTCCCCTTCTCCTAAGGATTTCAAATCCATTTTCCATTTCCTTTAAATCCCTTCATAACTTCACGAAATAGAGCCTAAGTATCTCCGGCCGACTTTCCGGTGACCCATATCCTTCCTATTTCGTGACTATTTGTACACTGTTTTGACCCTAATCCATTTTAAATGGTTTCCTGCACCTCTAAGGACTATTTTCATAAACAAACATCAAAGTTTTAAGCATAAATTCATGGAACCCGAAATTATCCATGAAACCTGCAACTTCATATTTCTCCATGGTTTCTCAACCGTTTTTCATGATTCTTTTTGCATTAAAACCTATATTTCATGCTTGTTTAGACCATATAATTACATACAAGCTTCATGCTTTAAATTGTAAAAACAGAATTAAAACCACTTACCTGGGTGTTCGGATTTAGCCCACTATGACCCTCCAAACTTCCTGTTTATGCTCCTTAGCTCTTTGCCAAAGTGTTCTATCAAATTTGGTCTCGTTTGTGCCCTTAAACCCACACCCGTAGGCTTATATTTGTAGAGAGAGTTTCCACCGCCTCTCTCTCTTTTCTCTCTCTCTCTCTCGGTTCCTCCCCCTTCTATGGCCTCTTTCTTTGACCCAGAACCTGTGCTCTCTCTGCCAAATGCAACCTTTGCATTAAATGGCTTGGAGACTTGTTGGGCACTTATGTATATATATATATATATATCATATTATATATATATATAACACACACATTTCTCACATAGCCGACACACACACTCTCTTTGGTGCCTGCATACTGCCCAAGGCAGTTCCCCTTTTTCCTTTTTCCTTTCTTTTTGTTTCTTATGTAAATATACATATATACATAAATACATCATACATGTATAATACATTATATCTTATACATATATACACATGAAATACACTTCTTTTATACATGTATATACATGTATATGTGGGGGTCTAATTCTATTTTAAATCATATTTGTATACACTGATTTCAATCAAGTTATGTATCTACGTTCACGTATGCATGCATGGGAATGCGTGCATGCACGCATTTCGATGCAATGCCCTATGATGCTCGGGTGTTACCCAATCTTGGTCATTCATTTTCGTGATTACAGTCTCCAGTCTTTCATTTCCATGAGAATACTATGACATTCATATCTTATCGTTTAAGTTACATGTTTTAACCGACCTACCTCGGTATACGTGACGTATCCCGGGTCAGGATATTACATTCTTACCTCCTTAAAAATAAGTTTGTCCTCAAACTTAGCATATACTACTATGAAAATAAATGCGGGTACTTGGCGCGCATATCATCTTCTCGCTCCCAAGTAGCCTCTTCTATTCGGTGATTCCTCCACAGAACTTTGACTAATGGAATAGTCTTGTTCCGTAGCACCTGATCTCGACGATCCAAAATCTGAACTGGATGCTCTATGTAACTCAGATTTTCCTGGACGTCTAGCGGTTCGTGCTCGATCATTTGATCTGCACTCTGTATACACTTCCTTAGCATCGAGACATGAAACACATTGTGAACATGTGCTAACTCCGATGGTAAGGCAAGCTCGTAAGCTACGGGTCCAACCCTCTTTGTGATCCTGAATGGCCCAATGTATCTGGGGCCAAGCTTTCCCCTCTTGCCAAACCTGACCACCCCTTTCATGGGTGATACTTTCAAGTACACATAATCGTCTTTCGCAAACTCTAAGTCTCGTCGGTGAACATTTGCATAGCTTTTCTGTCGACTTTGAGTTGCTAATAAACGCTGTCGGACCAGTTGTATCTTTTGTGCGGTCTGTTCCACTATCTCCGGCCCATAGAGTTTCCTTTCTCCCACCTCTGTCCAACACAGTGGTGATCGGCACTTCCTGCCGTATAATGCCTCATATGGTGCCATACCAATACTAGCTTGATAGCTATTATTGTACGTGAACTCGACCAATGGCAACTGATCTTCCCAACTTCCTTCAAAGTCTATGACACAAAAACGCAGTAAGTCTTCTAAAGTCTGTATCGTCCTCTCCGACTGGCCATCGGTCTCGGGATGATACGCAGTGCTAAGACTCAGTTCCGTGCCCATAGCTTGTTGTAGTCCTTTCCAGAATCGTGATACGAACCGGGGGTCCCTATCAGAAACAATCGATACTGGAACTCCGTGAAGTCTAACTATTTCTCTGATGTATAGCTCGGCTAGTCGCTGAAGAGATTGTGTCGTCTTGGTTGCCAGGAAGTGAGCTGTCTTTGTTAATCTGTCCACGATAACCCAGATAGAGTCACTCCCCCTGACTGTCCTTGGCAATCCCGACACAAAGTCCATCGTGATGTGTTCCCACTTCCATTCAGGAATGGGCAGTGACTGCAGAAGTCCTCCAGGCTTCTGATGTTCCACCTTAATTTGCTGGCACTTGGCACATCGTGCTATGTACTCAGCTATATGACGTTTCATCCCGGACCACCAATAAGTATCCTTAACATTATGATACATTTTGGTGCCTCCTAGATGTAAGGCAAATTTTGAACTGTGTGCCTCATCGAGAATCTCTTTCCTGATCTCAGGCACATCGGGTACGCAGATCCTATCCTGATAATACAATATCCCATCTCTCACTGTGTACTCGGAATCTATGCCTGTCTCGATTCCTTGAAGAAGCTTAGCCAATTTCTCATCCTGAGTCTGCTGTCCCCTGATCTTGTCCACAATCGACAACCCGACTGTGACGTTGGCACATAGTGCCTTGGAACTGGGCAGAACTATCTCTATTTCCATGTCGTCCAATTCCTTCAGTATTTCCGTCTGTGTTGTCAACAGGAAAGCTAAACTTCCTGATGACTTCCGACTCAGAGCGTCAGCTACCACATTCGCCTTTCTTGGGTGGTACTGTATGTTGACCTCGTAGTCTTTTAATAACTCCAACCAACGACGTTGTCTCATATTGAGCTCCTTCTGTGTAAACAGATACTTGAGGCTCTTATGATCGGTGAAGATTTCGCACGTGGTTCCATATAGATAGTGCCTCCATATCTTCAAAGCGAAGACAATGGCTGCTAGCTCAAGGTCATGTGTCGGATAATTCCCCTCGTGGGGTCTCAACTGTCGGGAAGCATAAGCTACCACTTTTCCGTTCTGCATTAACACACACCCTAAGCCCTTGTATGAAGCATCACTATAAATCACAAAACCATCAGTTCCTTCTGGCACTGTCAATATAGGAGCCGTAACCAGACGCTCCTTCAGCTCTTGGAAACTCTTTTCTTGCTCCTCTGTCCATACAAAAGGAACACCTTTCCGGGTCAGTTTGGTAATAGGCGTAGCTATCTTGGAGAAGTCCTGGACAAATCTCCTATAGTAGCCTGCTAACCCCATGAAACTTCGCACCTCCGTGACACTCGTAGGTTGAGGCCAATTCATGATTGCCTCGATCTTCTGGGAATCAATAGAGATTCCTTCTTTACTGATTACGTGTCCCAGAAATGCTATACTAGGAAGCCAGAATTCGCATTTCTTCAGCTTAGCATACAACTTCTGCTCCCCTAACTTCTGTAGCACTCTCCTCAGATGTACCTCGTGTTCTTCCTGGTTCTTAGAGTAAACCAAGATGTCGTCTATAAACACAATCACGAAGTCATCCAAGTACGGCTTGAACACACGGTTCATCATATCCATGAATGCAGCTGGGGCATTGGTCACCCCAAATGGCATAACAAGGAACTCGTAGTGTCCATACCGTGTCCTAAATGCTGTCTTCTGAATGTCAGTAGGCCTGACCTTCAGCTGATGATAACCGGACCTCAGATCAATCTTCGAAAACACCTGGGCCCCTTTCAACTGGTCGAACAAATCATCCACTCTGGGCAGCGGATATCTGTTCCGGATGGTAACTTTGTTCAACTCACGATAGTCGATACACAGTCTCATAGTTCCATCCTTTTTCTTTACGAACAATACAGGTGCACCCCATGGTGACGAGCTGGGTCGTATGAAACCCTTGTCCAATAATTCCTGCAACTGGAGCTTCAGCTCCTTCAGCTCTGTCGGTGCCATCCTATATGGAGTCTTGGATATCGGAGTAGTGCCTGGCAATACGTCGATACAAAACTCGATCTCTCTGTCTATGGGCATTCTTGGAAGATCATCCAAGAACACTCCGGGAAATTCCCTAGCAATGGGAATATTTTCTAACTCAGGCTGCCGAGAGTCAGTGTCTTGAACACTACATAAGAATCCGTGGCATCCCTTTCGAAGCAGACGCCTCGCTTGGATAGAGGAAACAAAGTAGGGTGGGGAAGCCACTCCTGTCCCCTCAAAGTCAACTGTCGGAAACTGTGGATTCTGTATGAGAACTCGTTTGGCCATACAGTCTATCGTAGCATAATTGGCAGCCAGCCAATCCATTCCAAGGATAACATCGAACCCACAAATTTCCAAAGGTATAAGGTCAGCCAATAAGTGTGTATCCCCAATCTGTATCCCACAATTCCTATACATGGTATCCCCCAACAATGATTTCCCCGATGGTATAGAAACATTCAGTAAATACCCTAAGGGTTCCGTTACTAGGTTCAATCTAGCAGCATATGTAGGGGATATAAATGAATGTGTAGATCCAGTGTCAAATAAAACATGAGCAGGCTGTGAGCATACTAAAAGAGTACCTGCGACTACAGAGGTTGTAGCCTGCACGTCTCCTGGTAAAAGGGAGAAAACCCGTCCTGCCTGCTGCTGGACGTTCCTCTGTCCACTCCTTTGGGCTGGAGGTCTAGGTGGTGCTGTTCCAGTGGTTGGTGCCTTAACCGAAGCAGTACTGGGCATGGCCTGATCCTTCTGAGGACATTCTCTTGCAAAATGTCCCTCCTGACCACAGTAGTAACAAGCGTTGCTGTCCTTGAGACACTGGCCCTTATGGATCTTATTGCAACGAGAGCACTTGGCTGCCCCCTTTTTGTTGCCTTGTTTCTTCTGACCCGATCCTGTCGCCTGTGATGTGGCTCCAGGTCTGGTAAATGTAGATCCATGTTCTGAAGTAGAAGGCCCTTGCCTCTTTTTCTGATTGCCGCCCTGCTTCAAGTTTCCTTTCCTCTTGGCGAATTCCTCGCCACTCCTTTCTATGACTCGAGCTGTCTCCACTACATCATCATAAGTAGTCAGTCGATGGGACACCAGTCTATCGTTAATAGGCCACCTCAGTCCTTCCTCAAATTTGCGAGCCTTCAAGTCCTCGGTACTGATAGCACCAGGGGCAAATCTGGCCAACTCAGTAAATTTGGCCTCGTATTGCTCTACTGTCATTCCCCCCTGTTGCAGTACCATGAACTCTGCAACCCTTCGGTTTCTTACTTCTTGGGAGAAGTACTTCTTGTTGAAGATATCAGTGAATCGTTGCCAGTTCATGCCTGGCTCTTTATCTTCCTCTATCATCCACCATTTGTGTGCCATTCCTTTGAGCATGTAAGTGGCATAGGCCACTTTTTGGACTTCAATGCATATCAGGATTTTAAAGATCCTGTTCATTTCTAGTAACCACTCCTCAGCTATAGTGGCTCCTCCTGTACCGTCGAAAGTCGGGGGTTTCATTTTCTGAAACCGCTCATATAAGTATGCAGCATCTCGCTCATTTCCTGGACGATTCCCTGCATTGTCGCCTGCATTGACAGGCTGCTCCTGTTGTACTGGCTGTGCTGGTTGGTTAGCACCAGCCTGAATCTGTGGTAGACTTTCAATGATAGTCCGCATCATTCTTTCTAGCTGTTCTAAACGATCCATAGGCAACGGACCTTGCCTCGTGTTTACCATGACTGTGAATAGAATCAATGAAGCTAACCAATGAGATAACCAGTGAGATAACCAATGAAATAACCAGTGAAAGAACCAATGAAGTAACCAGTCAATGTGTAAGACAAAAATAAATGTCAGTCATACCTAGCAGTCTTAACTCTAGTCCTATCTCCCATGACTCACTATCGAAACCTATAGCTCTGATACCAAGCTGTCACGACCCGAAACCCACCCTATGCGGATCTCGTGTCGCGGGGCCGACCCGAAGGCCGTCCCTACTTTTTCCGTTCCTGTATCATAGTACTAATATGCAATGTACTAAAAATTTAAAACAATAAACAGCGGAAGTCATTTATCAGTTACAGTAATCCAGCGAAAGTCTTTTTAAATACATTAAACAGCGGAAGTCTTATTAATACATGACATAGTTCTACAAAATTCAAAATGAGAACTAAACCGTAACCAGCACCCGGGGGTGGTGAATACATGGGAGAACTAACATAGACTGATACAATACTTAAAAATGCCCCCCCTACGCTTTCAGACTCCTACTGGGGTCTCGCAGCGTCATCACCTGAAATGGGGTAAATGGGGTGGAATGAGCTACAAAGCTCAGTAAGTAAAACAGATCTCCAACACTGGTATCGATGATCAATGTGTATCCATGAATAAGATAATGATAGCCAATCATAAGGAAGGAGATGCTGTGATAGCCAATGAACATAATTGCCACGAGGGCCAATGGAACAATTGCCACGAGGGCCAATGAAAAGTAATCACAATACACAATCAGAAGTAATAGTGTAAAATGAAAATATAATAACAATGAAGTACTGCCACAATGAACCGATCACAATCAAATCAATCAATGCAAGTCTTTCGAGACTTGAAGAATTATAAGGAATAGTGCCATTCAATCAATTGAGTTCTGTCAATCATAAGAGATGCTGTTATTCTGTTTCAGGGCTCGGCAGACCCTCGATCTTTTGGGGCCCGGCATACCCCCCAGTCAATTCCAATAATTTGCCATTTGTCCGTTCACGGACTCGACCCGTAGGTCCCATTTAATCAGATAGCATCAGATGGTTGTTGTGACTGAGCACAACTCCCGTGTCCATAAACATGTCATGATCATAGTAATTCCATAGAATATAAAAATGGAATATCTTTCATTCGATGAGGATACAGTAGTAGGCCTTTCAAGGCATGGTTCAACATGATAACAATGATATAGCAATCAATCAAGGTCCACTAGATAGAACAATATCACAAAGTGGATAGCAATAACATATGTGCTTTCAAAGCACAGTGAAACATGATAACAGTGATACATCAGTCAATGATATGTCCACAAGATAGAAAATATCGAAATGTGGAACACAAGGATATCAATACTTTCAAGAGTACGAGTTTGGCAGTAAAAGATTAAACTTGGCTTGTGGGAACACCACATGTAAGAGAAAGTGATCCACTTACCTCTATCGTGCTTCTATCTTAGAAATCCGTGAGTATACCCTTGCCTTTTGAGTTCCCTATATATCAGTGAATACATTTCAGAATAAATACTATTCATCAAAGTTTATGCTTTTCTATCATAAGTATTTCAAATACTATTTTAGACTTTACCATTGAGTCCGGAATGCCAAAGAAAGTCGGTTTAGGCTTTCGCGGAATTCCATTTGGACTTTTGTACTAAAAGGGCAAAATAGTCATTTTGCACTTTTACGGTATTTTATCCTTCGGGGTTCCGTCTCGTAAAATGGACCCCACCATTGGACTCAGAACGTCCGAGATAATAGGTTTTGACTATTTATTTGTGTCGTTTGGACTTCGTTTGACCTCTTTTTGGAATAGGGGCATTATTGTAAAATTAATATTTAATTAATTTTTTATACTTGGGCAACAGTGAAATTTCCCAAACTATTTGGGGCCGGTTTATAAATCCCATAAGCTGCGGTCTGAACCAGTTGGTTCAGACCTAAAAACCCTAGACCGGTCCTCCCTTGCCCTGAACCAAACGGTTCACTTTCATTCAAGAACCGGATTTCAATAACCCAATTCCCTATCCTTATCCCTGTTTCGGTTAACCCTAAAACCCAATTTCTATTTATTATTCCTGCAACCAAACATGCCCAAATCCATTTAATTAGAAACCCAAAACGACACAGCTTCGGTCCGTTTCATATCCGGTCGGGTACCGACCCGATCCGAACCCGGATCCATCCCAGTTTTGACCCGATAGCCCCCACGCTTTTCCGATCGTCTTCCCCACGTCTCCGGTAGGGTTCCGGCGTGCACAGTCACCTTCTCCGGCGACGGTGACTTATTTTCCGGTGAGATTTCGGCCCTTTTTAAATGTCATTCTCTTCCCCTTCTCCTAAGGATTTCAAATCCATTTTCCATTTCCTTTAAATCCCTTCATAACTTCACGAAATAGAGCCTAAGTATCTCCGGCCGACTTTCCGGTGACCCATATCCTTCCTATTTCGTGACTATTTGTACACTGTTTTGACCCTAATCCATTTTAAATGGTTTCCTGCACCTCTAAGGACTATTTTCATAAACAAACATCAAAGTTTTAAGCATAAATTCATGGAACCCGAAATTATCCATGAAACCTGCAACTTCATATTTCTCCATGGTTTCTCAACCGTTTTTCATGATTCTTTTTGCATTAAAACCTATATTTCATGCTTGTTTAGACCATATAATTACATACAAGCTTCATGCTTTAAATTGTAAAAACAGAATTAAAACCACTTACCTGGGTGTTCGGATTTAGCCCACTATGACCCTCCAAACTTCCTGTTTATGCTCCTTAGCTCTTTGCCAAAGTGTTCTATCAAATTTGGTCTCGTTTGTGCCCTTAAACCCACACCCGTAGGCTTATATTTGTAGAGAGAGTTTCCACCGCCTCTCTCTCTTTTCTCTCTCTCTCTCTCGGTTCCTCCCCCTTCTATGGCCTCTTTCTTTGACCTAGAACCTGTGCTCTCTCTGCCAAATGCAACCTTTGCATTAAATGGCTTGGAGACTTGTTGGGCACTTATGTATATATATATATATATCATATTATATATATATAACACACACATTTCTCACATAGCCGACACACACACTCTCTTTGGTGCCTGCATACTGCCCAAGGCAGTTCCCCTTTTTCCTTTTTCCTTTCTTTTTGTTTCTTATGTAAATATACATATATACATAAATACATCATACATGTATAATACATTATATCTTATACATATATACACATGAAATACACTTCTTTTATACATGTATATACATGTATATGTGGGGGTCTAATTCTATTTTAAATCATATTTGCATACACTGATTTCAATCAAGTTATGTATCTACGTTCACGTATGCATGCATGGGAATGCGTGCATGCACACATTTCGATGCAATGCCTTGTGATGCTCGGGTGTTACCCAGCCTTGGTCATTCATTTCCGTGATTACAGTCTCCAGTCTTTCATTTCCATGAGAATACTATGACATTCATATCTTATCGTTTAAGTTACATGTTTTAACCGACCTACCTCGGTATACGTGACGTATCCCGGGTCGGGATATTACACACTCATTCAACCTTAGGGGCAAAATGGTAATTTTACCATTCTTGTTTCGGACCCTGTCATGGTCCTCAGAATATCCCATATATCCTATATATGAAGTTTTAAGTCTTTTAGACTTTAATCGGTATCAGTTGGGTACTTATTTAGTCTTAGGGGCAAAATGGTAATTTTGTCATTTTTGCCCCGGACCCTATCATGGTTCTCAGAACGTCCCATATATCTCATGTATAAATTTGTAAGTCCCTTGGACTTCATTTGGTATCTGCTTTAGATCGTCGGGACACATCGATCATTTCTCATTTTACGCGTTGACTGTCTCAGAGTCTTATTTAGCCCTTCAATGTTCATAATTATTCCTATGATAATTTATCAGATCAGTTTGACCTTTATTCGACCTCTACTTTGCACTTACAGTGCTCAGGGGTATTTTGGTCATTTTACGTTTTGTGTAATTCTGACCCCTATTCTGACCCCTACTTTGCCCTTCAGTCTCACCAGTGTCTGGGCTCCTACCGGTATCAGTTTCGTCCCAATCGGACTTTGTTTAGGTCTCGTACGGTATCAGGGGTAATTTGGTAATTTTATGTGTCGTATTTTTCGGCACGTCAGTTCATAAAATGGACCTCACCATTGGGTCCAGAGCGTCCAACATAGTGAAATTGGACTGTCTGTTATGTTTAATCGGCCCTTATCATTAAGGGCAATTCAGTCATTTACTCTTTATGTGTCTGTATTTTTCGGGACCTCAGTTCACTAAACGGACCTCACCGTTGAGTCCAGAATGCCCGAGATAGTCAAAATAGGCTATCTGATATTTTTATTTGGGTCTGGGTACCATCAGGGGTAGTTCGGTCATTTATCACTTACGGGTCTGTATTTTTCGGGACTGTATTTCCAAAATCGGACTGTACCATTGAGTCCAGAATGCTTGAAATAGTGAAAATACGCTATTTATTTAATTTATTTGGACTCCGTTTGACATATTTAATGTCCAGGGGTAAAATTATAATTTTACCTATTTAATAAAATAATAAAATAATTATTTTATTATTTAATTAATTTGGCAGGGCTTAAATGTATAATTTTCCCAAAATCTGGGCCACTGTTCAATATTCAGAACTGTTGGGGCAGATCCTTAATTTTCAGAAAGTTTCAGGGTCAAAATATAATTTCATTAAATTAGGGTTCAAACCCCTTGGGTTTTAGGTTCAAAATTTGAACCGGTCCAGAACTCCAGTGAACCAACCGGTTCACTAGTCTCTCAGAAAACCGGGATAAGATATCCCTCTCATCCCTAATTGGCCCTTATCCGTGTTTAGGGCTAAGCCCAATCCAATTTTCCCTAATTTCGGATTTATTAACCGTGTTGCCAAACAGCCGAAGTCAGGTTTTAAATTTAAAACCTTTAACCTCAAACGGTGCCGTTCCACTTAATTCGGTGGCATCACTCTTCGCTCAACACGTGTCCGAGTTGGCCCGGTTGACTCGGCTCAAGGCAACGAGTCAACTCGGTCGTCTTCTTCATCAACTACCCTCGGTTGCCCTAATTCCCAGTTCCGGTTTCCTCCATTTTCGTGGAGTTTTAAACACGGCCTTCGGCCTGTTTTGGTTTCAAACATTTTCTGGATGTCATGCCAACGCTTTGGCATCGATTTGGTGCTTCGAATCAAGCACAATGGCTCGGTTCAACAGGGGATAACCGAACCTGCAATTCGGTACGAAACCTTCATTCCTCAACCGTTTTCAATGCAGTTTGTTGCTACATGATCCTCATGGTGTATAGTTTCATTCCCCAATCAATAAAATCGTTTTAAAGCATCCAAATCACAAATGGTATTTTGTGACCGAACCTGCAACTGAGTTGTTGGAGGGGTTGCATGGGGTTTTGGGGTCGCGGGTTGGTGGTTTTGGGATCCCTAGGATGTCTAGATTAGGTTCAGTGTGTCAGAAATCAGTTTGATTGCAGCTGATTCAGACCTGCATCTCATGGTTATTAATGGCGGATTGCTCATGGTTTGGGTGTATTCAGGCTTATCCGACCCTTCTCAATTGTTCTATAATAAGTCTAGGCCTCACAGGAACATATTTATATACGGTCTATATAGATCCAAACCATCAAAACAGTATGAAAATTTAAACAGAAATTCAAAGCAGTTTTTTGGCATTTTACCATTCAAACAGTGGCTGTTCTCCTCTATGGTTTGGTTCCTGATTTTTGGCACTCCAGGTGTGCCTCATTCAGTCGTGCATCTTCAGTCCCTTCTTCCCTTGTGCACCACAAATGGAGATGCCATTATCCCTCACATGCATGCACACCCTTGGATGTGCTCTCAAGCCATGAACACATACACACATGCAGCCCTCTCTCTTTAGATGTCTCACCCTCAACAGGTCTGTTTCTCCTCTTTTCATAGCCTCTAACAGACCTGCCTACACTCTACAACAGTTCCCCTTTTGAAGATCTCAAGGTGAGTCCATGTATATATACTAATATACACATTTATACCTATACATCTCCATATATATAGATATATATACACATCAGAGAATCAGTAGGATCATGGGGATGATGTGGGCTAAGAGGAGCTGATTCAGTCAATCATGTGGGGTTTGCATGGGTTGCCATTGGTCAATTTGGGTGGCAAGTTGGGGCAATACAGAGATATATACAAATAAGTTGCATACATATGCACAAAGTAATGGGTAGCCTAACTGGTAAGTTTTTGGAAAGAATTTATCCTCTCAAAGGTCAAGGGTTCAATTCCCCTTGACCACCAATTTGGCCAATTTTCCACATTTTGGGCTAAGGCCCTGTTTGGCTGCACATTAATTCAGTTTTTGATGTTTGCCTCATAACTTTCATTCCGTAACTCCTTTTTCGATGCGGTTTGTTCCGAGAGTTTCATATTTCAGTTATCTACAGTGTCAGAGGTTCCGTGTCATTTATTAGTCATTCGGGATTTCCGTGGTTAATTAATTCGAATTCCGTCAGTGTTAAATTGACATTATCTCACCTAATTAATGGATAATTAGGTTCGGGTATTATACCCTATTCTCGGACATGTTTAATCATTCTATTGGTCTAGTGTGACCACCGGGAGATTAAGGTTAATTTCCTTAATTATTCCCTAAGCCGGTACTAATTAATAATTAATTATTTAATTATTAATTATACAGAGTCGGGGTGTTACAGAATTGATAAAGCCTACTATTTTTATATTGAATAAAATGAACGGATGGAGATCAATAGTTTTGGACGTACGAATCATTTTCGGGCGATGGTCAAGCAAACCACGAATGGATATCAAAATTAAAATGAAATTCAAAATAAGATAAATAGAATAAAATGGAACAAAAATATATATACATGTAAATAAATAAAAAAGTTTAATTTTTCTATACGTGTAAATATATATATATATATGTATATATACTAGACCGTGTGTGCATGTATATGTATGTATATATATATATATAAATATAAATATATAAACCCATACGGCAAAGTGGATAAGGGAAGGGAGCGTGACTCGGGGAGCTGAGAGTTGAAATAAAAAAAAAAAAGATGAGAGGTGATAAGGCGTAACGGATGGGATTAGAGAGAGAGGAGTGGCGCAGGAAAAACGGATGGTGGGTTATGCGCAGAACATGAAAAGGCAACAGGGAGAGAAAGAGAGTTAAAGGGAAGGGCATTTTTAATTGGGAGTATGACTCAAGCATTAGACTGAAAAAAAAATAAAAAAAAAGAAAATCCGTGCATTCGCTTTAAGAATCGTTTTTGTTTTCTCAACAAGAAGTTCGTGATTGTTAAGTGTTTTCGTATAATCCTTGTAGTGTTAGAATTTCCTGTTCCAAACGTTGTTCCAAGTCAGTTCTTACTCGGATACGGTGGTGTTCTTTCAACATTTTGGATTTGAGAACGAGTTCTGGAGGTTTCGGTTAAATTTTCGAGAAATTTCTGGCTTTTGTAATTTTCCCTATTTTTTTTGCGTGTGATTCGAGGAACTATCAGTTTTATATGATGATGGGTTAGTTGGTTTTAGAGATGGATATGGATGATCGTGGTGGATCATTCGTCGCGGTCAGAAGGAGGTCTCAAGGTCTCGAGCGTGGCAACGCTTGCCATTCAACTTCTGCGGAAGTTGTGGCAAGATTGGCAGCATGGCTTGACAAAGGAAGGATTGAATCGTTGCTTGTGGGCGTGAACCCAAGCAGTCTGGGAGGAAAATGTTGTTGGGTGGATACTGGTGCGGCACAAGCTGAAAAAAAAAAAACGGGTAAGAACATTAGCTTTCTGTTCTTGAATTTTTAGAAGTATGAATGATTAATTTAATTTTAAGATCTCGTTAAGCATAGAATTTGGTTTATATAGTAATTTGAATCAACAAAAATGATCTAGAAAGGAGAGGGAAAACGGAACTTACAGCAAAGAAAAAAAATAAAAAAACAGAGCATGTTGCGGCTGAAACTTTATGATTTTATTTGGGCCAAACCGGGTCGGGTCTGACCCGATTCACCCATTCAGATGGCTGCCTAACACTGTTACTTTATGGGTAAATTTTTAAATTTGACTTTGGAAGGTGTTTGGTTAGAAAGGAGAAGCTATCCAATGGTTGGCTTAACATTTACAGGAAATGGAAACCATTGGAAAGAAAAAACAGTAACAGGCAATGAAAAAAAAAATGGAAAAAAAAATTGGTATGGGTAGGGAATTGACCTGTGACCAAAGGGGAAAGGATGAGAAGCTTAGCCACTGGTGGTCTATTTTGCCTAATATATATATATATATATATATATATTAATGATATTTAATTAATTTAAATAATTAGTTAAATTAATAATTATTGAACTAATTCTCGATAGGTAAATGAGTCAAATAAATAGTGCAAATTGACTATTTTAGACCTTCTGGATTTAATGGTGAGGTCCATTTCACGAGACGGAGTCCCAAAAAATAAAATACCTGTAGAACGCCAAAATGACCAAAATGCCTCTACGTCGAAGGCGAGTCAAACAGACTCCGATTGAGTTGAGTAAATAGTGGATTTTTATTATTTCAAACCTTCTGGAATCAACAGTGAAGTCCACATTATGAAACAGAACCCGAAAGATAGAGACGCGTAAATAACCATTTTACCTTGGGTAAATAGGATCAAATTAGAAGTAGTAAAAGTATAAAGTCATAAAAGAAATATTTAGAGTAACGATGCATAAATTTGATGACTGACATTAAAGCTGAAACATGTTTATTGATGTCTAGGCAAGTCAAAGGGAAAGAAGAAAGTCACGAAATACTAGGACACTGATAAGGTAAGTGAATTTCTATCTCTTATACGTGGTTTCCCAAGCCACGATCTTTCCATTACTGCTAAGCTTGTATTCATGAATATATGTTCACTGTTATTGTTCCCACTTGGATATTGTTCTATCTGGTGGAAGTTTACTGATTGATACTTTTTAATTTACTGTATTGAGGTCTATTCACTGTATGTTTATGTTACAATGTTCCATGCTTGTACACTTCATATGGAATACAATAGAATCCTAACTTATGTTAAATGTCGGGTCTTGTGCTCAGACACATTACCCTTCTGATGCTATCTGATTGACTGGACCTATGGGTCAATTTATGAGACCTACGGGTCAAACGGATATGTGGCAATGATGGCATTTTTACGCAGTGAGTTTTAATGGCATTTTATATGCCTTCATGTTAAAGGGGGGTATGCCGAGCCCCAAAAGACCGAGGGTCTGCCAAACCCTGAACAGAGTAAATGCATCGTTCATGTTGACTGTTATATGATGTTCATTTGATTCATGTGATGTTTTATTTCACTACGAATAGTTCCATGTTGACAGTACCTTTATTCATTTGACTCGATTGAGATCATTCCATTGTGGTAGTACATTTATGTCGATTGTGAATGTTTAATGTTCCCGTATTCATGTTATATCACTGTTCTTATTGGGTTATCATGTCTTACTGTTCATTGGCCATTTTGGCACCTTACTGTTGACTGAAATTGTTTCCATGACTGGCTATCATGTTCATCCATGATCCTATATGTTCCATGATTACTCTAACCCCGTATTTGAGATAGGCTTTTACTTACTGAGTTTGTAGCTCACCCCTTACTAAATTTTTCAGGTGAGAATGTTACAGAACCACAGTAGGAGATCAAGAGCTTAAGGAGACAGTTGAGGAGCATAATAGTAATGAATGAAGTCTCTCCCATGTACTCACCACCTAAGAGTGGTTTAGGATCAGTTTATTGTTAGTTTGACGTTTAGTCTTTGAACAATAATTGTAATAAAGCTTCCGCACTTTTGTCTCATGTTTATATTTTTATTGTTATCATTGGTGAAAAAATGGAAAAAGTAGAGACGGCCACTGGGTCGGCCCCACGATACGAGATCCGCATAGGGTGGGTTTCGGGTCGTGACATTAGCCGCCTAGTTCTCCACAGCCAAATTTTTTTTGTTGCAGCCGCTGCTACAATAACATCCAACCGAACTTCCATTCTTCACCGCTTCTACTGTTGCTGCCATCTTCCTCTTGCAGTGCTACTACTGCTGCTGCTACTTCAATTGCTTTCTTTCTCTATCCATTTCTCTTTTGTTTCAACGCCATAAACAAACACACATATATAAATTTATAAAAAATCTCTCTACTGCACCAACCTGCATCGCCATCTTCTTTCCCCCATTTTTTTTTTCCTCAATTCTCTCTTTTTTCTTTTGTACGCGACCCAACACACATACAGGTAAAATTCTCTCATGCACCAACTCTCTACTCCACCACTTCAAACCCAACGTATATAATATATATTTTCCACTTGATGCACACTACACCTGCACCCTACACGCTACACGCATTGCACCGTTTCTTTTCTTGGCTGCCACACAACACACACACACACACACACACATATATATATATTGTGCCTGCACCGCCCCTCTATCTCTTGACAGCCTTCCCATTTTAAAATATATACACATAACTGATGTTGCACTTTTCGACTCGCAATAAGTGTGGGCTCCGTGACCTGTAAAACACTCAGAAAAGGGATTAGAGGACCACCGGATTGGCTCTGGCGGTAGCCGCTCCGATGCTTAAGTAAGTAAACAGAATTGAAAAGACTGTATTGAAAGCCAAAGAATGAGCATAAAAATAAAGCGTACCTTTTGGGTTTAATTTATAGATTGTGGCCTTCCTAAGTTGATTAGGATTCGGTGCCATGAATATAAGGATTTGATCATCGGAGATTGCAGTTACCTTGTGGAGTATTGTGTCGTAGATAGAGATAATCATAGATAGTAGTTTCCTTGCTGACGACTGTTTCCTTATTCCCTGCTTGGCAGTTGTTAAGGAAAGCATAAGGTCAGAACCATATGTAATACTGAGTGAATATTGCCCAGAGCATAAGGTCTGGAGGATATGTGCATGAGAATGCCCTGGAGGCTCCGCCTGCACTGCATGACCGAGTTTATTGGCTCTATAGGATATATACATGAGAATGCCCTGAAGGCTGTCACTACTCTGTATGACCGAGTTTATCAGCTGTAATATCCCGACCCGGAATACGTCACGTATACCGAGGTAAGTCGGTTATATAGTGTAACTTGAACGGTAAGATATGTATATCATGGTATTTCATGGAAACATATGACTGGAAACTGTAAATGATGGAACTGAATGACCAAGGCTGGGTAACACCCGAGCACCACAGGCATTGCATCATAATGCGTGCATGCACGTATTCCCATGCATGCATACGTGAACATAGATGAGTAGCTCGATTAAAATGAATGTATGTAAATATGATTAAAAACGGATTTGTAACCCTACACATGAATATATATACATGTATAAAACATGTATTTTATGTGTATACATATACATGTATAATATAATGTATTATACATATATTATGTATATATGTATATGTAAAAGAAATAAAAAAGGAAAGGAAAAAGGGAAAGAAAGAAAATGGGCAAGTGGGCTGCCAAGGACAGCCGTGAGTGTGAGTGGGTGAAGACCTAAATATATATATATATATATGTGTGTGTGTCAAAAAGTGTGTGAACGGTTGTATTGTGTGTGTGTAGTAACTTGAGTGTCTAACACTCAATAGGGAGTGGTGGTGACAGAAGTAGGTGTTGGAGTGTGTAAGAAGGTCACAGGGCATGGTGAGGTCTGACCAGAGAGAGAGAGAGAGAGGGGCCGGTATTGATAAGTGCACATATGCATTGTGCACGGCCGAGTTTGAAGGAGAAAAACAAAAAGGAAAAGAGAGCTTTGGAGTGAGAAGGAAGGGGAACAAATCTGGAGTAGAGGCGCGAGGAAGAGGGGCTCAACACCAAGAGAATCCGAACTTGGAGGTAAGCCACTGTTTCTGTCTTGAAACGTTATAGCATGATTCAAATTATTTTGAATATAGGGTCTAAACAAGCATGAAAAATGGCGTTGATAGGAACAAACCGCACCTCATTTGGTTCACAAATGAGGGAGAAAACCCGAGTTACAGGTTCGGTGGATAATTTTGGTTTCCATAGATTTTGTGCTTTAAACTTGACTTTGAGCTTGTAAGTACATAGGAAATCCACACAGGAATCTAACGCAACAAAAATCATGAAAAATGGTCCAAAAATGAGCATGTTACAGTCAAGAAATCCCCACCGGTGCTACGCCGGAAACTGGGGAAAACAACGGTCGAAACCGTAGCCTTCTTAGGCTCTAAGCCGTCCAAATGAAGGATTAAAAGGGTGGGATCGATTTGGCATGAAAAGATTTGAAATGCAGTGAAAATTTGGGCGTGAAATGGTGAAAACAGTACCTAGGGTTACTGTTCCGGCGACTGTGGCCGGAAAACCAGTCGGGGAAGACGACCGGAAAGTCGTGGGGGCTATCGGGTCAAAACTGAAACGGGTCCGGGTTCGGATCGGGTCGGTACCTGACCGGATATGAAATGGGCATGATACTGTGCCGTTTTATGTTTTAAAATTAAATGAATTGGGCTTGTTTGGCTATGGAGAGAGGAAAGGGAAATTGGGTTTGGGCTTATTCCAACCACGGATAAGGATAGGGACTGGGTTATTGGAATCCGGTTATTGTATTTAACTGAACCGTTTGGTTCAGGGGAGGACCGAATCGGTTTAGGGTTTCTAGCCGAGAGCCCACTGGTTCAGACCGGAACTAAGGAAATTTCATTTTGACCCCAAATGTTTTAAGAAACCCCACTAAGGCCCAAACAGGAAATTAATAAAATATTACTTTTACAAAAATACCCCTATTTCAAATGTGGGTCAAACGAAGTCCAAACGGGGTAAATGAATAGTCAAAATTTATTATGTCAGACGTTCTGAGTCCAATGGTGGGATCCGTTTTACGAGATGGGACCCCGAAGGATAAAATACCATAAAAGTGCAAAATGACCATTTTGCCCTTTTTAGTACAAAGGTCCAAATGGAATTCCACGAAAGCCTAAACCGACTTTCTTCGGCGTTCCGGACTCAATGGTAAAGTCTAAATTAGTATTTGAAATACTTATGATGGAAAGGCATAAAATTTGATGAATAGAATCTATTCTAAAACGTATTCATTGATATATAGGGAACTCGAAAGGCAAGGGTACACTCACGGATTCCTGATCTAGGATCGCGATAGAGGTAAGTGGATCACTCACTCTTACATGTGGTGTTTCCACAAGCCAAGTTTATTCTTTTACTGCCAAACTCATACTCTTGAATGTATTGATATCCTTGTGTCCACAATTCGATATTTTCCTATCTTGTGGACATTGGATTGACTGATGTATCATCGTTATCATGTTTCACTGTGCCTTGAAAGTACCTCATGTTATTGCTATCCACAATGTGATATTGTTCTATCTTGTGGACATTGATTGACTGTTGTATCATTGTTATCATGTTGAACTATGCCTTGAAAGACGTACTGTTATGTTTTCATTGAATCTATGATATTCCATTTTATACTTCTATGGAATCACGAATGATCATGATACGTTATGAATACCGGATTTGTGCTCAGTCACAACATCCATCCGATGCTTCTGTATTGACTGGAGACCTAAGGGTCAAGTCCATGAATGGACAGGCGGCAGGAATGAATTCCTCGAAGGCTTTCCACCGGCAATTGACTGGCCTGATCATTGGCATCTCATTGCATTTTCACTGGCATTGCATTTGCAAATTCACTGGCATGTTACAGAATAAAAGCATCTCTTATGACTGACAGAACTTGATTGTTGAATGGTATTATTCCTTATGATTCTTCGAGTCTCGAAAGACTTGCTTTGATTGGTTTGATTGTGATCGGTTCATTGTGGCAGTACTTCATTGTTGTTATATTATCATTGAATTTCTTCATATTGATATTATACCCAATACTTCTGATTTTGTATTGTGATTACTGTTCATTGGCCCTCGTGGCAATTGTTTCCATTGGCTATCACAGTATCTTTTTCTTATGATTGGCTATCATAATCTTATTCATGGATTCATTGATCATCGATACCAGTGTTGGAGATTTGCATTTACTTACTGAGCTTTGTAGCTCATTCCACCCCACTTACCCCCATTTCAGGTGATGACGCTGCGAGACCCCAGTAGTAGTCTGAGAGCGTAGGGGGACATTTTGAAGTACGGTATCAGTCTATGTTAGTTCTCCCATGTATTCACCACCACCAGGGTGCTGGTTACGTTTAGTTCTCATTTTATCTTATGTAGAACTATGTCATGTATTTAATAGACTTCCACTGTTTAAATTATTTAAAAGACTTCCGCTGGATTACTGTAATTGATAAAGACTTCCGCTGTTCATTGTTTAAGATTTTTAGTACATTGCATATTAGTACTATGATACAGGAATGGAAAAAGTAGGGACGGCCTTCGGGTCGGCCCCGCGACACGAGATCTGCATAGGGTGGGTTTCGGGTCGTGACAGCTTGGTATCAGAGCTATAAGTTCGGTTGTGAGTCATGGGAGATAGGACTAGAGTTAAGACTGTTAGGTATGACTGACATTTTATGTCTTACAATCAAGGACGAATTGTCTTACACATTGACTGGTTATCTCATTGGTTATCTCACTGGTTATCTCATTGGTTATCTCACTGGTTATCTCATTGGTTATCTCACTGGTTATCTCATTGGTGATCTCACTGGTTATTTCATTGGTTATCTTCATTGGTTCTATTCACAGTCATGGTTAACACGAGGCAAGGTCCGTTACCCATGGATCGTTTAGAACAATTGGAAAGAATGATGCGGACTATCATTGAAAGTCGACCACAGATTCAGGCTAGGGCTAGCCAACCCGCACAGCCAATACAACAAGAACAGTCTGTCAACGCAGGCGACAATGTAGGAAATCGTCATGGAAATGAGCGAGACGCTGCATACTTGTATGAGCGGTTTCAAAAAATGAAACCCCCGACATTCGACGGTACGGGAGGGGCCACTATAGCTGAGGAGTGGTTATTAGAGATGAACAGGATCTTCAAAATCCTGATATGCACTGAAGTCCAAAAAGTGGCATGCGCCACTTATATGCTCAAAGGGATGGTGTAATATCCCGACCCGGGATACCGGGTCACATGACACGTACTACGAGGGAAGAAAATCATATATATATATATATATAATTAATTATTACATTAATTAATTAATTATAAGACTTGATATATATATATATATGTATTAATTAAATGTATATATATATGTATATATATATTAAATGAAAGAAATATGAAAAAGTTAAAAAGTAAAAAGAAAAGATAAAAAGTGTGAATGTGTGTGTGTGTGTCGACTGGTGTGTGTGTGTGTGTGTCTTGTATATATGTGTATATGTATATATATGTATATAAAATGTATAAATATCTTAGGGAAATTTAATGCAAAGTTGAAAAAGAAAAAGGTAAAATTTATGGGATGGGAAGTCTATGTAGGGCTAGAATTCAGAATGTAGAGAGAGAGAAAGATAGCTGTAGAGAGAGAGAGAGAATAGAGGAAAGAGAAGGGTCGGTCACCTTCTCTTTAAATAGCTAAGCATGCAAACCATGCTTTCTTCTTGCAAAAGAAACCAAAAGAAGAAGAACTGAGCAGAAGAGAAGAAGGATTAGAGCAAGAAAGAGGAGGAAAACCAACCAAAAAGGTGAGAATGTTCAAAACTGTCAAAATTCTCTCTCTAGAATTTCTCTACATATGAACTGATTTAAAGCTTCCATTTTATATATATAATGTTTAGAACACATTCAAACCTTAACAAGCATGAAAATCTAGCTTAAAAACACCTAAGATTGCATGACCCATAAGCCACGGCCATGGATGGACCTTGCTCAAGCAGGTCTGAATCCGTGATGGCTAAACTATGGTTGGAGTTTTGGAACCCCAACTAGACACCAAGGGTGTTTTAAAAACCCATGTACGCGACCACGAAGCACAAGAAATGGCCACCAAACATAGGTTGCAGGTTACGGGTTTCACAACCCAACCCTTTAAAACTTGGTTTAAATCAACACTAAGGAATGAAAACTTGATCCCCATGAAGAGGGGATCACAACAAGCCAAAAAGCATGAAAAACCATCAAGGAATGAACCTATACAACCGAAATTACAGTTCGGATTATCTACTTCAAAACCAAACATATAAAGGAGTTTTAAAGCTCAAAATGAATGCCAATCGATTTGTATAAACCTTAGGGATAATTTGGGACCAAAACAGTAGTGATTGGTGGAGTGGAAACTCACGAAATAGGAGGAAAAGGATTTCGGGAATTAGGGTTTTTCAGTCGGTCGCTTGGGGAAGACGACCGAGTCGACTCGTGAACCGTTTAAAACGGTGGGTGGACTCGGGACAAGTGGCAGCCTTGGGGCTTGCCACCGATTAAATGGGGCGACGTCGTTTTGGGCTAGGGTATGTATATATATATATATGCGGTTGAGTTTTAAAGGAAAAAGGAAGAAAATGCGGTCGGTGGGGTTCGAACCCCTGATCTCACGCGCTCCACGCGTGTTTTTCCACTCGGCCACGCGTATACGTGTGACCAATTACGAACACAATATATATATATATATATATTATATTTAATTAAATCCGAAAATAAAAAAGGTGCAATTGCACCTTACAGGATTCGAACGTGGGATGTATGGGGAGGGAGGTGACATGCTGGCCAGCGTGCCACCCTATTCAACCTGTTCCTTATTCCCCTTAAATAATATATATATTACATGTTATGATTTAATTTAATTAAATAAAATTAATTAAATTAATTACTCTGAAATGGGCCGTTGTCCAAAAATTACAAGTTATATATGTAACCTTACTATCTTGGACCCCCTAAGCCCATTGGTGAGGTCCACGACATGAGATGAGGTCCCGAAAAATTTGAGACCCCTAAAAAATGTCAAAATGACCAAAATGCCCCTGCCCCATAAACAAGTCAAACAAAGTCCAAATTTAATAAATGAATAGTGTATCCTTACTATTTCGGATATTCTGAAGCCAATGGTAGGGTCCGTTTTACGAGACGAGGCCCGAAAAATAAAGTCACGTGAGGGGTAAATGACCAAAATACCCCTTGACCAAAATTGACAAGTTATTAATGTATTCTTACTATTTTGGACCTTCTGAGTCCAATGGTGAGGTCCACGACACGAGACGGGGTCCCGAAAAATAAAGACACGTAAAGGGGTAAAAAGACCAAAATACTCCCTGGTACCCCTAAAGCCAAAATGAAATCAGAGAAGGTCTAAGTTAACTTTCTTTGACACCCCAGACTCAAAAATGGAGTCCAAATTACGAAACGAAGTACGAAAAGATATGACACGTAAAACGATAAAATGACCATTTTGTCCTTTTGCATATAAAAGTCTGAATTAAATATTAGGGAAGCCTAAACCGACTTTCTTAAACACTCCGGACTCAATGGTAGAGTCTATTCGACCTAAAGAAATGTCTAAAATGAAAAGACATAAAATTTGATGAATAGCATCTGTTAGATGACTATGAACTAAAATGTTGCCAAAGAACTAAACTGAGGCAAATACGAGAAATGAAATACGATAAGACACGACACGTAAACATGTTAAATAAATAACCTTAAGTTAAAGTTAATGGAACTCCCAGAAGAGTATCATTGTAGAAATCTATTTTTCTTGACACGGTAAATTGTGTTTTTAAACAGAGAATTAACTAAACACAAAAATGAGCCAAGAACGGGAAGTCACTCCTATGATGACAAGGGCCCAACTAGCAAAGGATCCCAAGCAAAAAGTGTTCCGGGAGAAACTGGAAAGACAGCTCCAACTGATTCAAAATCGCATTCGGATTTCTAAAACGAACGAAGTATGCTGTGTAAGCCCCTTTATTTATAAGACAATAACTAAAGAGCAACTAGCAGCAAGAAAGCTTAAGAAACAGGAGGATACGGAAACGTTGGAAGAATGGCGACAAAGGTTAAAGAAGGCCAAGGGAAAAACACCCAAATAGAGCAGGACTAAAAGTACAAGGTGAGTAACCCTGTGTTTGAATTGGAGATTTGACCCCATGATTTAAAAAGGGTTTTAAGTATAAGATATGAAGTATTTGAAGTTTCAAATTCAGTATTTACAATGATTCAATTTTTAATTGTTCTGTTTTAGAAATTCATTGTGACATGCTTAGTGATTGGGTTCTGCAACAGTTTTTCCTTCAAATATTTTTTTACCATGTCTAGTTAAAATGCAATTATTGTTAAATATTCTGAATTTGCTTATTTCAAGTATACGAATGTTTATTACGAATTTATGAAAAGTATCTATGAGACTAAGTCACATGATAAATGTTTTATAAGATAATGGTGCATAAGCACACAGGCAGTATTTTGGGTTTTTTCGGATCCCATTGACCTGTCAAAAAACCACATAGTCAGTATTTTGGGTTCTTATTGTAACTCATTGACCTGTCATGTGAAATGCCCGGTAGTAGGATCTAATCCCCCAGGCAAATGAGATATCTCCATTTATAAGTAATATGGGAGCCCGGTTCGAAACGGATTCCACTAATGGAAGTGATAAGATGACAAATGATTTGAAAATGGAAGCAATTTTATACTCTCATTTTCAATATGCATATGTTTGAGTTTTATATACTCTATTTAAGAAATACATGATATGTTATATGTTTTAAAGTTCATGTGTATAAGTTTAGCTTGAATGTTTTAAATATTTCAAAGCTACATGATTCAAGGAATGCATATATTCTGTATTCAATTATATGAACAATTGGCGGTGACTATTTTACAAACTCTTATGTACTAAACCACTGCTAATTGAAAACCCCATGACGAATACTGAAATTGCTCACAAGCTTAGATTAGCTTACCCGGACTTTGTTCGGACCCCCCTTTCAGGTAATTAGCAGCAGTCTTGACTTAAGGACGACGATGACGAATCTGCTGATTTTGGGAACATATGGTTAAATAGTTTCTTTTGATAAGTCTATGAACTCTAATAGTACTTTTGTATTAGTAGACATAGTAAGGACATGTAATAAGCCCTCTGGGCAAATCGAACATGTATTGTAATTAATGTTATAAGTTTTTAAGTTTTTAGTTATACTCTGAATGTGTAACCATGTATGCTATGTATGGAGCAGCAGTACCGAACGGATGTGCATAATTTAAAAATGAGAAAAGAAAAGAAAAAAGTTTTTCACGCTTCCTGCAAAACGTATGTTGCACATCTATTCGATACCGCTGCATATGCGAGCCTTGTCTCGGGGCCTCGGGTCTCGGGGCGGCGATCGCGATCCGGTAATCCGCTTAGGTTGGGTTTCGGGTCGTGACAGATGGCACATAAATGGTGGATGATAGAGGAAGATAAAGAGCCAGGCATGAACTAGCTACGATTTACCGATATCTTCAACAAGAAGTACATCTCCCAAGAAGTACGAAACCGAAGAGTTGCAGAGTTTATGGTACTGCAACAGGGAGCCATGACGGTAGAGCAATACGAGGCCAAATTTACTGAATTGGCCAGGTTTGCTCCAAGTGCCATCAATACCGAGGATCTGAAAGCTCGCAAGTTCGAGGAAGGATTGAGGTGGGCTATCAAGGATAGACTGGTACCCCATCGACTGGCTACCTATGATGATGTAGTGGAGACAGCTCGAGTCATAGAAAGGAGTGGCGAGGAATTCGCCAAGAGGAAAGGGAACCAGAAGCATGGAGGCAACCAGAATAAGAGGCAAGGGCATTTTACTTCGGGACATGGATCTACATTTACCAGACTTGGAGCCGGATCAAAAGCGACAGGGTCCAGTCAGAAGAAATAGGGCAACACCAAAAAAGGGGCAGCCAAGTGCTCTCGTTGCAATAAGATCCATAAGGGCCAATGTCTCAAGGACAGCAACGCTTGCTACTACTGTGGCCAAGAGGGACATTATGCAAGAGAATGCCCTCAGAAGGATCAGGCCACGCCTAACACTGCTCCGGTTAAGGCACCAACAACCGGAATAGCACCACCTAGACCTCCAACCCAAAGGAATGGACAGGGGAACGTCCAGCAGCAGGCAGGACGAGTTTTCTCCCTTTTACCAGGAGACGTGCAGGCTACAACCTCTATAGTCGCAGGTACTCTCTTAGTATGCTCACAGCCTGCTCATGTTTTATTTGACACTGGATCTACACATTCATTTGTATCCCCTACATATGCTGCTAGATTGAACCTAGTAACGGAACCCTTAGGGTATTTACTGAATGTTTCTATACCATCGGGGAAATCATTGTTGGGGGATACCATGTATAGGAATTGCGGGATACAAATTGGGTATACACATTTATTGGCTAATCTTATACCCTTGGAAATTTGTGGATTCGATGTTATCCTTGGAATGGATTGGCTGGTTGCCAATCACGCTACGATAGACTGTGTGGCTAAGCGAGTCCTCATACAGAATCCCCAGTTTCCAACAGTTAACTTTGAGGGGACAGGAGTGGCTTCCCCACCCTACTTTGTTTCCTTTGTCCAGGCAAGACGTCTGCTTCGTAAGGGATGTCACGGATTCTTATGTAGTGTTCAAGACACAGATTCCCAG
Organism: Nyssa sinensis; assembly: GCA_008638375.1. Classification (NCBI taxonomy): domain Eukaryota; kingdom Viridiplantae; phylum Streptophyta; class Magnoliopsida; order Cornales; family Nyssaceae; genus Nyssa; species Nyssa sinensis. Next base: position 147,476 of record VIRR01000455.1, read on the forward strand.
CAGCCTGAGTTAGAGAAGATTCCCATTGCTAGGGAATTTCCCGGCGTATTCTTGGATGATCTTCCAGGAATGCCCATAGATAGGGAGATCGAGTTTTGCATCGACGTATTGCCAGGCACTACACCGATATCCAAGACTCCATACAGGATGGCACCGGTAGAGCTGAAGGAGCTGAAGCTCCAGTTACAGGAATTATTGGACAAGGGTTTTATACGACTTAGCTCGTCACCATTGGGTGCACCTGTATTGTTTGTAAAGAAAAATGATGGAACCATAAGGTTGTGTATCGACTATAGAGAGCTGAACAAGGTTACCATCAAGAACAGATATCCACTACGCAGAGTAGATGATTTGTTCGACCAATTTAAAGGGGCCCAGGTGTTCTCGAAGATCGACCTGAGGTCCGGTTATCACCAGTTGAAGGTCAGACCCACTGACATTCAGAAGACAGCATTTAGGACACGGTATGGACACTATGAGTTTCTCGTTATGCCATTTGGGGTGACCAATGCCCCAGCTGCATTTATGGATATGATGAACCGTGTGTTCAAGCCATACTTAGATGACTTCGTAGTCGTATTCATAGACGACATCTTGGTTTACTCTAAGAACCAGGAAGAACACGAGGTACATCTGAGGAGAGTCCTACAGAAGTTAGGGGAGCAGAAGTTATACGCTAAGTTGAAGAAATGCGAATTCTGGCTTCCTAGCATAGCATTTTTGGGACACGTGATCAGTAAGGAGGGAATCTCTGTTGATTCCCAGAAGATCGAGGCAATCATGAATTGGCCTCAACCTACGAGTGTCACGGAAGTGCGAAGTTTCATGGGGTTAGCAGGCTACTATAGGAGATTTTTCAAGCACTTCTCCAAAATAGCTACGCCTATCACCAAACTGACCCGAAAAAGGTGTTCCTTTTGTTTGGACAGAGGAACAAGAAAAGAGTTTCCAAGAATTAAAGGAGCGTTTGGTTACAGCTCCTATATTGACAGTACCAAATGGAACCGAAGGGTTTGTGATTTATAGTGATGCTTCACTTAAAGGCTTGGGGTGTGTGTTAATGCAGAACGGAAAAGTGGTAGCATATGCTTCACGACAGTTGATACCCCATGAAGGGAACTACCCGACACACGATCTCGAGCTAGCCGCCATTGTCTTCGCCTTGAAGATATGGAGGCATTATTTATACGGGACCACGTGCAAAATCTTCACCGATCATAAGAGCCTCAAGTATCTGTTTACACAGAAGGAGCTCAATATGAGACAACGCCGTTGGTTAGAGTTATTGAAAGACTACGAGGTCAACATACAGTACCACCCAGGAAAGGCAAATATGGTAGCTGACGCTCTTAGTAGAAAGTCATCGGGGAGTTTAGCTTGCCTGTTGACGACACAGAAGGAGATACTGAGAGATTTGGAGGACATGGAAATTGAGATAGTTCTGCCCAGTTCCGAGGCACTATGTGGCAACGTCACAGTCGGTTTGTCGATTGTGGACAAGATCAGGGGACAACAGACTCAGGATGAGAAACTGGCTAAGCTTCTTCAAGGAATGGAGACGGACATAGATTCCGAGTACACGTTGAAAGATGGAATATTATATTATCAGGGTAGGATCTGCGTACCCGACGTACCCGAAATCAGGAAGGAGATTCTTGATGAAGCACACAGTTCTAGATTTGCCTTACATCTAGGGGGCACCAAAATGTATCACAATGTCAAGGATACTTATTGGTGGTCTGGGATGAAACGTCACATAGCTGAGTACATAGCACGATGTGTCAAGTGCCAGCAAATTAAGGTGGAACATCAGAAGCCTGGAGGACTTCTGCAATCACTGCCCATTCCTAAGTGGAAGTGGGAACACATCACGGTGGACTTTGTGTCAGGATTGCCAAAGACAGTCAAGGGGAGTGACTCTATCTGGGTCATCGTAGACAGATTAACTAAGACAGCTCACTTCCTGGCAACCAAGACGACACAATCTCTTCAGCGACTAGCCGAGCTATACATCAGAGAGATTGTTAGACTTCATGGAGTTCCAGTATCGATTGTTTCTGATAGGGACGCCCGGTTCGTATCACGATTCTGGAAGGGACTACAACAAGCTATGGGCACGGAACTAAGTCTTAGCACTGCATATCACCCCGAGACCGACGGCCAGTCGGAAAGGACGATACAGACTTTAGAAGACTTACTGCGTTTCTGTGTCATAGACTTTGAAGGGAGTTGGGAAGATCAGTTGCCATTGGTGCAGTTCACGTATAATAATAGCTATCAAGCTAGTATTGGTATGGCGCCATATAAGGCATTGTACGGCAGGAAGTGCCGATCACCACTGTGTTGGACAGAGGTGGGAGAAAGGAAACTCTATGGGCCAGAGATAGTGGAACAGACCGCACAAAAGATACAACTGATCCGACAACGTTTATTAGCAACTCAAAGTCGACAGAAACGTTATGCGAATGTTCACCGACGAGACTTAGAGTTTGCGAAAGACGATTTTGTGTACTTGAAAGTATCACCTATGAAAGGAGTAGTCAGGTTTGGCAAGAGGGGAAAGCTTGGCCCCAAATACATTGGGCCATTCAGGATCACGAAGAGGGTTGGACCCGTAGCTTACAAGCTTGCCTTACCTTCAGAGTTAGCACATGTTCACAATGTGTTTCATGTCTCGATGCTAAGGAAGTGTATACAGAGTGCAGATCAAGTGATCGAGCACGAACCGTTAGACGTCCAGGAAAATCTGAGCTATATAAAGCATCCAGTTTAGATTTTGGATCGTCGAGATCAGGTACTACGGAACAAGACTATTCCATTAGTCAAAGTTCTGTGGAGAAATCACCGGATGGAAGAGGCTACTTGGGAGCGAGAAGATGATATACGCGCCAAGTACCCACACTTATTTTCATAGTAGTATATGCTAAGTTTGAGGACAAACTTATTTTTAAGGGGGTAAGAATGTAATATCCCGACCCGGAATACGTCACGTATACCGAGGTAAGTCGGTTATATAGTGTAACTTGAACGGTAAGATATGTATATCATGGTATTTCATGGAAACGTATGACTGGAAACTGTAAATGATGGAACTGAATGACCAAGGCTGGGTAACACCCGAGCACCACAGGGCATTGCATCGTAATACGTGCACGCACGTATTCCCATGCATGCATACGTGAACATAGATGAGTAGCTCGATTAAAATGAATGTATGTAAATATGATTAAAAACGGATTTGTAACCCTACACATGAATATATATACATGTATAAAACATGTATTTTATGTGTATACGTATACATGTATAATATAATGTATTATACATATATTATGTATATATGTATATGTAAAAGAAATAAAAAAGGAAAGGAAAAAGGGAAAGAAAGAAAATGGGCAAGTGGGCTGCCAAGGACAACCGTGAGTGTGAGTGGGTGAAGGCCTAAATATATATATATATATGTGTGTCAAAAAGTGTATGAACGGTTGTATTGTGTGTGTGTAGTAACTTGAGTGTCTAACACTCAATAGGGAGTGGTGGTGACAGAAGTAGGTGTTGGAGTGTGTAAGAACGTCACAGGGCATGGTGAGGTCTGACCAGAGAGTGAGAGATAGAGGGGCCGGTATTGATAAGTGCACATATGCATTATACACGGCCGAGTTTTAAGGAGAAAAACAAAAAGGAAAAGAGAGCTTTGGAGTGAGAAGGAAGGGGAACAAATCTGGAGTAGAGGCGCGAGGAAGAGGGGCTCAACACCAAGAGAATCCGAACTTGGAGGTAAGCCACTGTTTCTGTCTTGAAACGTTATAGCATGATTCAAATTATTTTGAATATAGGGTCTAAACAAGCATGAAAAATGGCGTTGATAGGAACAAACCGCACCTCATTTGGTTCACAAATGAGGGAGAAAACCCGAGTTGCAGGTTCAGTGGATAATTTTGGTTTCCATAGATTTTGTGCTTTAACCTTGACTTTGAGCTCGTAAGTACATAGGAAATCCACACAGGAATCTAACGCAACAAAAATCATGAAAAATGGTCCAAAAATGAGCATGTTACAGTCAAGAAATCCCCACCGGTGCTACGCCGGAAACTGGGGAAAATAACGGTCGAAACCGTAGCCTTCTTTGGTTCTAAACCGTCCAAATGAAGGATTAAAAGGGTGGGATCGATTTGGCATGAAAAGATTTGAAATGCAATGAAAATTTGGGCGTGAAATGGTGAAAATAGTACCTAGGGTTACTGTTCCGGCGGCTGTGGCCGGAAAACCAGTCGGGGAAGACGACCGGAAAGTCGTGGGGGCTATCGGGTCAAAACTGAAACGGGTCCGGGTTCGGATCGGGTCGGTACCCGACCGGATATGAAATGGGCATGATACTGTGTCGTTTTATGTTTTAAAATTAAATGAATTGGGCTTGTTTGGCTATGGAGACAAGAAAGGGAAATTGGGTTTGGGCTTATTCCAACCACGGATAAGGATTGGGACTGGGTTATTGGAATCCGGTTCTTGAATTTAACTGAACCGTTTGGTTCAGGGGAGGACCGGACCGGTTTAGGGTTTCTAGCCGAGAGCCCACTGGTTCAGACCAGAACGTAGGGAAATTTCATTTTGACCCCAAATGTTTTAAGAAACCCCACTAAGGCCCAAACAGGAAATTAATAAAATATTAATTTTATAAAAATACCCCTATTTCAAATGTGGGTCAAACGAAGTCCAAACGGGGTAAATGAATAGTCAAAATTTATTATGTCGGACATTCTGAGTCCAATGGTGGGGTCTATTTTATGAGATGGGATCCCGAAGGATAAAATACCGTAAAAGTGCAAAATGACCATTTTGCCCTTTTTAGTACAAAGGTCCAAATGGAATTCCGCGAAAGCCTAAACCGACTTTCTTCGACGTTTCGGACTGAATTGTAGAGTCTAAATTAGTATTTGAAATACTTATGATGGAAAGGCATAAAATTTGATGAATAGAATCTATTCTAAAACGTATTCATTGATATATAGGGAACTCGAAAGGCAAGGGTACACTCATGGATTCCTGATCTAGGATCGCAATAGAGGTAAGTGGATCACTCTCTCTTACATGTGGTGTTTCCACAAGCCAAGTTTATTCTTTTACTGCCAAACTCGTACTCTTGAATGTATTGATATCCTTGTGTCCACAATTCGATATTTTCCTATCTTGTAGACATTTGATTGACTGATGTATCATCGTTATCATGTTTCACTGTGCCTTGAAAGTATCTCATGTTATTGCTATCCACAATGTGATATTGTTCTATCTTGTGGACATTGATTGACTGTTGTATCATTGTTATCATGTTGAACTATGCCTTGAAAGGCGTACTGTTATGTTTTCATTGAATCTATGATATTCTATTTTATACTTCTATGGAATCACGAATGATCATGATACGTTATGAATACCGAATTTGTGCTCAGTCACAACATCCATCCGATGCTTCTGTATTGACTAGAGACCTAAGGGTCAAGTCCATGAATGGACAGGTGGCAGGAATGAATTCCTCGAAGGCTTTCCACCGGCAATTGACTGGCATGATCATTGGCATCTCATTGCATTTTCACTGGCATTGCATTTGCAAATTCACTGGCATGTTACAGAATAAAAGCATCTCTTATGACTGACAGAACTTGATTGTTGAATGGTATTATTCCTTATGATTCTTCGAGTCTCAAAAGACTTGCTTTGATTGGTTTGATTGTGATCGGTTCGTTGTGGCAGTACTTCATTGTTGTTATATTATCATTGAATTTCTTCATATTGATATTATACCCAATACTTCTGATTGTGTATTGTGATTACTGTTCATTGGCCCTCGTGGCAATTGTTTCCATTGGCCCTCGTGGCAATTGTTTCCATTGGCTATCACAGTATCTTATTCTTTTGATTGGCTATCATAATCTTATTCATGGATTTATTGATCATCGATACCAGTGTTGGAGATTTGCATTTACTTACTGAGCTTTGTAGCTCATTCCACCCCACTTACCCCCATTTCAGGTGATGACGCTGCGAGACCCCAGTAGGAGTCTGAGAGCGTAGGGGGATATTTTGAAGTACGGTATCAGTCTATGTTAGTTCTCCCATGTATTCACCACCCCCGGGTGCTGGTTACATTTAGTTCTCATTTTATCTTATGTAGAACTATGTCATGTATTTAATAGACTTCCGCTGGATTACTGTAATTGATAAAGACTTCTGCTGTTCATTGTTTAAGATTTTTAGTACATTGCATATTAGTACTATGATACAGGAATGGAAAAAGTAGGGACGGCCTTCGGGTCGGCCCCGCGACACGAGATCCGCATAGGGTGGGTTTCGGGTCGTGACATCAGCTCTGTATGATATATACATGAGAATGCCCTGAAGGTTGTCACTGCTCTGTATGACCGAGTTTATCGGCTCTGTATGATATATACATGAGAATGCCCTGAAGGTTGTCACTGCTCTGTAAGCACACGTGTCTCAAGGTGATTGGTGTGTCTATTTGTGGTATATCAGCTACTCCCCCCCGAGCCCTAGTTAGAAGCTAGGGCTTAACTAGGGTTATGGGCTTTGTGAAGAGTCACACGTTTTGTTTCTCCATTCTTTGAGACGTTAGTTTAATGGGTCATTTATCGCGCAACCGATACTTGAGAAGCCATCATTATTTTCAATCGTTGTGTCGACTCGTCTTGGGAGGCTCATATTTCGAATGTGTATATAAAGAGAGGGAAATGTCTTTTATGCCTTTCTTTTGCACTTGCTTCTACAGTACCAAAGACTGTCACCGCCATTTGACGTTTTTTAAAGGTTAAAGGATATCCGGTGTCCATAGTCTTTTCTTGATTTCAGGTTTGATTTTAGTCCCCTTCTACATTCCCTCTCATTTGCTTCATTACTTTCTTTTGTTCGCCATGTCTGGCCCTGAGTCACCCTCTGGTTCGGGCAGTCCTTCTAGGACCGTTCCTCAACTGCAACTAGTGAATCTTCCTTCTGTAAATGACGATTAGAATAGACTTGTAGAGCCCCCCTCTAGTTCGGGGGTTAGGATTATTGATGCATTTGATGAGCCCCCAAATAGGGCTGGTGAGACCTCTGGTCGATCCGGTCATAGAGAGGAGGGTAAGAGTGCAATCACCGAGAAAATGTTGATGGAGTTGTGGGAGAAATTCAATCTTCCCTCAAACGTTACTTTCAGGGTCCCAGACCCTTTGGATCGCCTAAGCGATGTTAGAGAGGGGGAAATCTATGCCTACCTGGCCTGGTTTGAAATGGGACTGACACTCCCCCTTCCTGACCTTGTAAAACAATTTTTCTGCTGGTTCAACCTTTGCCCTACAGACCTGAACCTTAACAGTTGGAGGCATCTGTTGAGCTTCATTGTGTTGGGGCATATGAATAATGTCAATGTGTCCCTTGACCAGATCTATAGTAATATGGATCTAAAACTCAAGAAGGCGGAAAGCCTTTATTATATGTCTTTTAATAGTGGGTTCAGACCCCTTACTTCTATGCCCTCTTCCAACAAGACCTGGAATAAGTGGTATTTCTTCATAAAAGGAGGATGGGAATTCAAGGACTTTCAAGGCCAATTCTCAACATTCCCTCGAGCCACTGGGTGAAAAGGTGAGGCCCAATTTTCCCGTTGCTGTGTTGATTTCATTTTGTATACCAATTGCTAAACTGATCAATTTTTGTGTCTTTCGTGCAGTTATGAGCGTGTGGAAAAGACCGGGCTTCTCCCTCGTGATTCAGAAGCAATACAAGAAGCTTTTAAAGCCCAGCAATCGAGACCATTCCTCCATTGTTAACCCTGATAAATTGATGGCAGCCAGAGGAAGTGTTGAGGAGCTTGCAAAGAATATGATGGCACGGTGGGAGACCGAGCCATCTTCATCTGTGGCAGTGGGGGAGGCTTCTTCCCCAGTGAACCCTCCCATCCAAAGGAAAAGGCGGAGGATATTTTCGATCTCTCCTGACCCCACTGAGGGGGAGAGAGAGGCACCTGCCCCCATTTCTATGGTCCCCCTCAGCCCCGTCCAAGCAAGCGGGCAAGGGGGCGTTATCCTCGGTGGCCCCCAATGTTGTTAATCAGGGGGCCAGAAAGATTCTGGAGGACTTTTGGGCCAAAGGCTCAACCAAAATTAGGCCCTAGAAGCCGAAGAAGCTTCTTGCTGACCTGGCTTCTCTTCAGGTCAAGGTAAGTTTTTCGGGTCTTTATCTTTTTTCCTTTTTTCCAAGTGTTTTGGTTGGTACTGAACTGTGTGCTTTGTACACTGCAGGCTCTGCATACTCTTTCCGCTCTGACGGAGGTCTCTCCCCCTTCGGAGGAGGTTGATCAACTTAAGGTCGAGCTGGACGATCTCAGGCTTCGGCTTGGTACTGCTCAGTCGAAAGCTCATGACTCTGTAGAGAAGCTGAATGAGTCACAAAATTCTCTGATCGTCATGGAGTCAAAGAAGGATCTTGCTGTTCAACGGGCAAAGAGGCTACAGAGGGAGTTGGACGGCATACGGTACGAATATAACCAGAAGCTTGAGGATGCAGTGGAGCAGGCCAAGGTGGATAACGAGATGGAGATGAGGATGGAACTGCAAGGAATGGCCAACACCCTGATCATGTTTGGCTTTAACAACTTTCGAGATAGGTTCCTTGCCAAATTCTTCGATTTTGACATATCTTCGATTGTGCCTCCAGGGGTTACCCCTCCCGAGGTTGCAGTCCCGAGCGAGGTGGTTGACGTTCTTCCTGCCGATCCCACTGAAGTTGTCGTCCCAAGTGAGACGGTTGATGCTGCTCCTACCGACCCTTCCCCAGCCGTTGAGCCTGCCTCTGCTGATCAAGCTTAGAAAATAAGCTTAGTTTAGGTTTTCTGTTGTTTTGTTTTTTATTTTGTTTTATTTTATTATTATTAATTTTTTTTTTTGAACTTCAGTGTAACAGACTCCTTGAATGAAACAGTTTTTCTTTCTTCAAATGTCTTCGTTCCATTCTTCTTGTGTTTGGTTGATCCGTGTAGTATTTCCTTTGAATTTGTAGTTCATGTGAGAAATTGCTACAAGTAAGGCTGTTTGGATCCTAGGCCCCTTTCTCATTCGAGGAAGAAAGCCATGATGTTGTGAAAGCGTAGTGATGCCTTTGTAGCTTTTGTGTACTTGTTCTATTTCCAATTTTTTGTACTGATGTAAATTTTTTGAATCATCAATAAAATTGAGTTCCTTCTTCTCCGATCTGATGTTCTTTGTATTTGAATGTGCTCTTCTGGAGTTAAAACACCTTTTCGTGCACTTCTGATGTCTAAATGTTCTAAGAATAAATCAAAGAAACTTTGTAGAAGTCTTGAATCAAAGTACTTCCAACCTACTCGGTACTATAGTACTTGTTGCTTGCTGGTAGATAAGCCAAATAATCTAAGTATCAGCTCTGAGGATATCTGAACTAGGAAACTTTAGTTTGAAGATGTTCGGAACTTCTGTTTTTGGATGGACTGGATCATAGAATCTGTGTATTAAAGATGGACCAGGCTCGGGAGGCATGTGCATTATAGATGGACCAAGCTCTGGAGGCTTGTGCATTAGAGATGGACCAAGTGTTAGGACTTGTGCATTATAGATGGACCGAGCACTAAGGCTCGTGCATTATTGATGGACCAAGTATGAAGACTTGTACATTATGGACCAGGCTCTAGAGGCCTGTGCATTATAGATGGACCAAGTAAGAAGACTTGTACACTATGGACCAGGCTCTAGAGGCCTGTGCATTATTGATGGACTAAGTATGAAGACTTGTACATTATGGACCAGGCTCTAGAGGCCTGTGCATTATAGATGGACCAAGTACGAAGACTTGTACATTATGGACCAGGCTCTGGAGGCCTGTGCATTATTAATGGACCAAGTACGAAGACTTGTACATTATGGACCAGGCTCTAGAGGCCTCTGCATTATTGATGGACCAAGTACGAAGACTTCTACATTATGGACCAGGCTTTGGAGGCCTGTGCATTATTGATGGACCAAGTACGAAGACTTGTACATTACGGACCAGGCTCTAGAGGCCTGTGCATTATTGATGGACCAAGTACGAAGACTTGTACATTATGGACCAGGCTCTGGAGGCCTGTGCATTATAGATGGACCAAGTACCAAGACTTGTACACTATGGACCAGGCTCTAGAGGCCTGTGCATTATTGATGGACCAAGTACGAAGACTTGTACATTATGGACCAGGCTCTAGAGGCCTGTGCATTATAGATGGACCAAGTACGAAGACTTGTACATTATGGACCAGGCTCTAGAGGCCTGTGCATTATTGATGGACCAAGTACGAAGACTTGTACATTATGGACCAGGCTCTGGAGCATTATAAATGGACCAAGTACGAAGACTTATACATTATGGACCAGGCTTTGGAGGCCTGTGCATTATTGATGAACATTCCATAGAGGTAAAAGAAAGAAACATCTCTATTGTTAATACTTCCGTAAATGTTCCACGTTCCACGGCCTAGGAATAAGCTTCCCAATCATGTCTTCTAGCCAGTAGGTGGTAGGCCTAACAACCTTTGTTACTTTTTAGGGGCCTTCCCAGTTTGGTGACAGCTTTCCTATAGTGGGATCCTTGGTGTTTTGAAAGACTCTTCTTAAGACAAAGTCTCCGACTTGAAAGCTGACCATCTTGAGCCCTACCTTGGATTTGTCGACCATTTTCTACTGGTAGGCTTCCATCCTAATACTGGCTTGGTCCTTTCTTTCTTCAAGCAAATCCAAATTTTCCATCAGCTGCTGATCATTGGATTCTTGCTGAAAGGCTTCAGTCCTCAGGGTTGGCATACCGAGCTCGACCGAAATTACTGCTTCTGTACCATAAGCCAGTGAGAAGGGAGTTTCAGAGGTGGGAGTTCTTCTAGTTGTCCTGTAGGCCCAAAGAACTCTAGGGAGTTCCTCTGCCCACTTTCCTTTGGCCTGTTCCAACCTTTTCTTTAATCCGTCAAGGATCGTTCGGTTGGTGACCTCTGCTTGCCCATTTGCTTGTGGATGGCCTAGAGAGGCAAAGTGTTGCCTAATGTTGAGATTTTCACAGAATTTCTTGAAGCCTTTACCAGTGAACTGCGTCCCATTGTCAGAGATAATCACACGTGGTATACCAAACCTACAAACGATGTTCTTCCAGGTGAAGTTCCCAACTTCCTTTTCTGTGATATGTGTTAGTGGTTCAGCTTCGACCCATTTAGAGAAGTAGTCAATGGCTACCAAGAGATACTTCCTGTTTGATGGGGCCTTTGGTAATGGACCCATGATGCCCATCCCCCACTGAGCAAAGAGCCAAGGACTAGGAATCGGGATGAGCTCGTGATGATGCTGATGTTGATATGGGGCAAATCTTTGGCATTTGTCGCACTTCTGAACATACTCCTTAGCCTGCTTTAGCATGCTAGGCCAGTAATAGCCTTGAGATAGAGCTCGGTGAGCTATAGTTCTGCCCCCATTATGATTCCTGCAAATTCCCTCGTGTATTTCAGCCAAGACATATTGTGATTCTTCTGGAGCTAAGCATTTTAACAGAGGTTGAGAATACGACCTTCTGTAAAGCTTGTTGTTCAGGATCAGGTACCGAGCCGCTCTGATTCGGATTCTCCTGGCTTTGTTTTTGTCTTCTAGAAGGAGCTTGGATTGTAGGTACTGAAGGATTGGAGTCATCCAGTTTTGGGGCTGTTCAGCAATTTGAGCAACTTGGGCTTCTTCTATGCTAGGTCTTGGCTGATAGGAGATTTTTACTGTGGAGTTTGCTTCAGACTTTAGGCGGGATGCCATGTTAGCCAAAGCATCTGCTCTACAGTTCTAGCTTCTTTCAATTTTCTGGATAATGAATGTCTGGAAGGAATGCTTCAAGTGGTTCACCAGTTCAGAGTACCGAAGCATCCTATCATTTTTTATGGAGAATTCTCCCAAGACTTGGCTTACCACCAGTTGGGAGTTTGAGAAGATTTTGAGGTTCTGAACCACACATTCCAAGGCCAACTTGATGCCTAAGACTAGGGCTTCATATTCTGCTTCATTGTTGGAAGCTTTGAATCCCAGGCTGACTGCTTTTTTTGACGTGAGCCCATCAAGGGACTGTAGTACCAGGCCTACTCCTGAGCCTTGATCGGTTGATGATCCATCGATGTAGAGCAGCCAGGTTCCTGACGTTTCAATGAGTTGTGCCTTGTCTTGAAGTGCCGGGGTGAACTCGGCAACAAAATCAGCCAAGGCCTGCCTTTTGATGGAGTTTCGAGTCACATATGATATGTCAAATTCCCCTAGCTCCACAGACCGCTTCATTAATCTTCCCGATACCTCAGTTTCCTTAATATTGACTTCAGAGGATAGGCAGATGGGATTTCAATTGGATGGGCTTGGAAATAAGGTCGGAGCTTTCGAGCTAATATGACCAAGGCAAAGGCTAGCTTTTCCACTTCTGGATATCTTTTTTTTGTGTCAAGTAGTACCCTACTGATGTAGAATATGGGCCTCTGTACTCCTCTGTCCTGTCTGACTAATGTGGAGCTGACCGCGTTCTTAGAGACTGCAAGGTACAAGAGTAGCTTTTCTCCCTGTACTGGTTTTGATAGAAGTTCTGGAGAGGCTAGATACTCCTTTATTTCTTGAAAAGCTTTCTCGCATCCTTCCATCCACTGTAAAGCTTTGTTGCCCTTCAGAGCTTTGAAGAAAGGTAGGCAACGATCAGTGGATTTGCAGATAAATCTGCTTAGTGCCGCGATTCTGCCATTCAGTGCCTGAATGTCCTTTCTGGTTTTTGGTGACTTCAGTCCAATCAGAGCTTGGATCTGAGTGGGGTCTGCTTCGATACCCCTCTGAGAGACAATGTATCCCAAGAATTTTCCCTTCGTAACCCCGAAGGTACATTTCGAGGGGTTGAGCTTCATCTTGTGCTGTCTGAGGATATCAGAGGTCTGGGCTAAATGCTGGAGGTGACTACCTTTCTGTAGACTTTTGACCAGCATATCGTCAATGTATACCTCCATGGTATTGCTGAGCAGCGGGCTGAACATCTTGTTCACCAACCGCTAGTAAGTGGCTCCCGCATTCTTTAAACCGAAAGGCATTACTCTGTAGTAGTAGAGACCTCGTTCGGTTATGAAAGTTATCTTCTCTTGGTTTGGAGGGTACATCTGAATTTGGTTGTACCCAGAGTAGGCATCCATGAAGCTCATGAGCTCATGCCCTACTGTGGCGTCAACCAATTGATCTATCCTTAGCAGTGGAAAGCTGTCTTTGGGGCACGCTTTATTAAGGTCTGTATAATCAACACAGACTCTCCACTTGCCATTTTTCTTCTTGACCAGGACGGTGTTGGCTAGCCACTCGGGATAGAACACTTCTCGTATCATCCTGGCTTCAAGCAACCTCTTGACTTCTTCATTTATAATCCGACGCCATTTAGGAGCAATCGGTCTTCTCTTTTGTCTGACTGGTGGATGATCTGAATCTACCATCAGCTTGTGAGTTGTAATATCCCGACCCGGGATACGTCACATATACCGAGGTAGGTTGGTTGAAATATGTAACTTGAACGGTAAGAAAGGTATATCACGGTATTTCACGGAAATGAATGACTGGAAATGGAAAATGATTGAAATGTATAACAGGTGCTGGGTAACACCCGAGCACCCCAGGACATTGCATCGTAAAGCGTGCACGCACGTATTCCATGCATGCCCATGTTTCACAGACACATAGTATACTGAAAATTAGTGTATGCATACATGCCCAGAGTTTAAGTATATGCGTATATGTATGGGCGTATAGGTACGTATAAAATATGTATAATTATGGGTTATACATGTATATATATATTATATAATGTATTATAATATATATATATATGTATATATATGTGTGTATTTTAAATTAAAATAAAAAGGAAAAGAAAAGTGGGCAAAGGCTGCTATCAGCCGTGCAAGTGTGTGTGAGTGGGTGATTATATGTATATATATATATGTATCAAAAAGTGTGTGTGTGCACGGTTCAATGTGTGTGTGTGAGGAGTTGAGTGTATAACACTCAATAGGGAATGGTGGTGAGAGAATTAGGTGTTGGAGTGTGTAAGAAGGTCACAGGGCATGGTGAGGTCTGACTAGAGAGAGAGAGAGAGAGATTTCATGCATGAGATCTCTCACTCTCGGGAGAAGGAAACCAAAAAGGAAAAGAGAGTTTTGGAGTGAGAAGGAAGGGGAACAAATCTGGAGTAGAGGCGCGAGGAAGAGGGGCTCAACACCAAGGGAACCCGAATTTAAAGGTGAGCCACTGTTTCTGCTTCAAAGTGTTATAGCATGATTTGATTCATTTTGATCATAGGGTCTAAACAAGCATGAAATAAGGAACTAAATGCAAAAAGAATGAGGCTAAATGGCTAAGAAACCGTGGAGAAAATCCGAGTTGCAGGTTCGGGAGGATAATCGGGTCTCACTGATTTTATGTTTAAAACTTTGCTTTTAGTTTGTAGAAATGTTTCTAAAAGGTGCAGAAAACATTTAGAATGAAAATGAGGTAAAAACCGTGGCTTGGAAGTCACAAAAATGGAAATGAAGATCTGGCCGGAAAACCGGCCGGAGCTATTATTCCCTATATTCGTGGGGATTGGAAGGGGTTTAATGGAAATAAAGGGTATGGTTGAGGTCCTTGAGGAAAGGGGAATAAAATGGCATTCAAAAGTGGTTGAAAAGTGGTCGGATTCCGGTGGCCGTCGCCGGAGAAGGTGACTGCTCACCACCGAAACCCTACCGGACTCTCGGGGAAGACGACCGGAAAGTCGTGGGGGCTGTCGGGTCGAAACTGAAACGGGTCTGGGTTTGGGTCGGGTCGGTACCCGATCGGATATGAATTGGGCATGATACTATGTCGTTTTATGTTTTAAAATTAAATGAAATGGGCTTGTTTGGCTATGGGGATAGGAAATAGAAATTGGGTTTGGGCTTATTCCAACCACGGATAAGGGTTAGAACCAGGATATTGGAATCCGGTTCTCTGAATGGACTAAACCGTTTGGTTCAGGGGAAGGGCAGACCGGTTTAGGGTTTTTAGGTCTGAACCAACTGGTTCAGACCGCAGCTTTTAGTAATTGTGAACCGGCCCCAAATGTTTTGAAAAATTACACTGTTGCCCAAACATAAAAAATTAATTAAATATTAATTTTACAATAATGCCCCTATTTCAAAATTGGGTCAAACGAAGTCCAAACGATACAAATGAATAGTCAAAACCTATAATCTCGGATGTTCTGAGTCCAATGGTGGAGTCCGTTTTACGAGACGGAACCCCGAAGGATAAAATACCGTAAAAGTGCAAAATGACTATTTTGCCCTTTTAGTACAAAAGTCCAAATGGAATTCCGCGAAAGCCTAAACCGACTTTCTTCGGCATTCCGGACTCAATGGTAAAGTCTAAATTAGTATTTGAAATACTTATGATAGAAAGGCATAAATTTGATGAATAGCATTTATTCTGAAACGTATTCATTGATATATAGGAAACTCGAAAGGCAAGGGTTTACTCACGGATTCCTGATCTAAAATCACGATAGAGGTAAGTGGATCACTCTCTCTTACATGTGGTGTTTCCACAAGCCAAGTTTATTCTTATACTGCCAAACTCGTACTCTTAAATGTATTGATATCCTTGTGTTCCACAATTCGATATTTCCTATCTTGTGGACATTTGACTGACTGATGTATAATTGTTATCATGTTTCACTGTGCTTTGAAAGCACCTCATGTTATTGCTATCCACAATGTGATATTGTTCTATCTTGTGGACATCGATTGACTGTTGTATCATTGTTATCATGTTGAACCATGCCTTGAAAGGCGTACTGTTATGTTTTCACTGAATCTATGATATTCCATTTTATACTTCTATGGAATCACGAATGATCATGATATGTTATGAATACCGGATTTGTGCTCAGTCACAACATCCATCCGATGCTTCTGTATTGACTGGAGACCTAAGGGTCAAGTCCATGAATGGACAGGTGGCAGGAATGAATTCCTCGAAGGCTTTCCACCGGCGATTGACTAGCATGATCATTGGCATCTCATTGCATTTTCACTGGCATCGCATTTGCAAATTCACTGGCATGTTACAGAATAAAAGCATCTCTTATGGCTGAAAGAACTTGATTGTTGAATGATATTATTCCTTATGATTCTTCAAGTCTCGAAAGACTTGCATTGATTGGTTTGATTGTGATCGGTTCATTGTGGCAGTACTTCATTGTTGTTATATTATCATTGAATTCCTTCATATTGATATTATACCCAATACTCCTGATTGTGTATTGTGATCACTGTTCATTGGCCCTCGTGGCAATTGTATTCATTGGCCCTCGTGGCAATTGTTCCATTGGCTATCACAGCATCTTATTCTTATGATTGGCTATCATAATCTTATTCATGGATTCATTGATCATCGATACCAGTGTTGGAGATTTGCATTTACTTACTGAGCTTCGTAGCTCATTCCACCCCACTTACCCCCCATTTCAGGTGATGACGCTGCGAGACCCCAGTAGGAGTCTGAGAGCGTAGGGGGACATTTTGAAGTACGGTATCAGTCTATGTTAGTTCTCCCATGTATTCACCACCCCCGGGTGCTGGTTACGTTTAGTTCTCATTTTGACTTATGTAGAACTATGTCATGTATTTAATAGACTTCTACTGTTTAAACTATTTAAAAGACTTCCGCTGGATTACTGTAATTGATAAAGACTTCCGCTGGATTACTGTAATTGATAAAGACTTCCGCTGTTCATTGTTTAAGATTTTTAGTACATTGCATATTAGTACTATGATATAGGAATGAAAAAAAGTAGGGACGGCCTTCGGGTCGGCCCCGCGACACGAGATCCGCATAGGGTGGGTTTCGGGTCGTGACAGCTTGGTATCAGAGCTTTAGGTTCGATAGTGAGTCATGGGAGATAGGACTAGAGTTAAGACTGTTAGATATGACTGACATCCTATATGTTACAATCATGGACAATTGTCTTACACATTGACTGGTCATCTCATTGGTTATCTCACTGGTTACCTCATTGGTTATCTCACTGGTTATCTCACTGGATATCTCATTGGTTAATTGATTGGTTATCTTCATTGGTTCTATTCACAGTCATGGTTAACACGAGGCAAGGTCCGTTACCCATGGATCGTTTAGAACAATTGGAAAGAATGATGCGGACTATCATTGAAAGTTTACCACAGATTCAGGCTAGTGCTAGCCAACCCGCACAGCCAGTACAACAGGAACAGCCTGTCAACGCAGGCGATAATGTAGGAAACCGTCAAGGAAATGAGCGAGACGCTGCATACTTATATGAGCAGTTTCAGAAAATGAAACCCCCGACATTCGACGGTACGGGAGGGGCCACTATAGCTGAGGAGTGGTTATTAGAGATGAACAGGATCTTCAAAATCCTGATATGTACTGAAGTCCAAAAGGTGGCATACGCCACTTATATGCTCAAAGGGATGGCACATAAATGGTGCATGATAGATGAAGGTAAAGAGCCAGGCATGAACTGGCAACGATTTACCGATATCTTCAACAAAAAGTACTTCTCCCAAAAGGTGCGAAACCGAAGAGTTGCAGAATTTAGGGTACTGCAACAGGGAGCAATGACAGTGGAGCAATACGAGGCCAAATTTACTGAGTTGGCTAGGTTTGCTCCGAGTGCTGTCAGTACCGATGATCTGAAAGCCCGCAAGTTTGAGGAAGGATTGAGATGGGCTATCAAGGATAGACTGGTACCCCATCGATTGGCTACCTATGATGATGTAGTGGAGACAGCTCGAGTCATAGAAAGGAGTGGCGAGGAATTCGCCAAGAGGAAAGGAAACCAGAAGCATGGAGGCAACCAGAATAAGAGGCAAGGGCCTTCTGCTTCGGGACATGGATCTACATTTACCAGACCTGGAGCCGCATCACAGGCGACAGGGTTCGGTCAGAAGAAAAATGGCAACACCAAAAGGGGGTAGCCAAGTGCTCTCGTTGCAATAAGATCCATAAGGGCCCATGTCTCAAGGACAGTAACGCTTGCTTCTACTGTGGCCAGGAGGGACATTATGCAAGAGAATGCCCTCAGAAGGATCAGGCCACACCCAGCACTGCTCCGGTTAAAGCACCAACAACCGGAATAGCACCACCTAGACCTCCAACCCAAAGGAATGGACAGGGGAACGTCCAGCAGCAGGCAGGACGAGTTTTCTCCCTTTTACCAGGAGACGTGCAGGCTACGACCTCTGTAGTCGCAGGTACTTTTTTAGTATGCTCACATCCTGCTCATGTTTTGTTTGACACTGGATCTACACATTCATTTGTATCCCCTACATATGCTGCTAGATTGAACCTAGTAACGGAACCCTTAGGGTATTTACTGAATGTTTCTATACCATCGGGGAAATCATTGTTGGGGGATACCATGTATAGGAATTGTGGGATACAGATTGGGGATACACATTTATTGGCTAACCTTATACCCTTGGAAATTTGTGGATTCGACGTTATCCTTGGAATGGATTGGCTGGCTGCCAATCACGCCACGATAGACTGTGTGGCCAAACGAGTTCTCATACAGAATCCCCAGTTTCCAACAGTTAACTTTGAGGGGACAGGAGTGGCTTCCCCACCCTACTTCGTTTCCTCTATCCAGGCAAGGCGTCTACTTCGCAAAGGATGTCACGGATTCTTATGTAGTGTTCAAGACACTGATTCCCAGCAGCCTGAGTTAGAGAAGATTCCCATTGCTAGGGAATTTCCCGGAGTATTCTTGGATGATCTTCCAGGAATGCCCATAGATAGGGAAATCGAGTTTTGCATCGACGTATTGCCAGGCACTACACCGATATCCAAGACTCCATATAGGATGGCACCGGCAGAGCTGAAGGAGCTGAAGCTCCAGTTACAGGAATTATTGGACAAGGGTTTTATACGACCTAGCTCGTCACCATGGGGTGCACCTGTATTGTTCGTAAAGAAAAAGGATGGAACCATGAGGTTGTGTATCGACTATAGAGAGCTGAACAAGGTTACCATCAAGAACAGATATCCACTACCCAGAGTAGATGATTTGTTCGACCAATTGAAAGGGGCCCAGGTGTTTTCGAAGATCGACCTGAGGTCCGGTTATCACCAGTTGAAGGTCAGACCCACTGACATTCAGAAGACAGCATTTAGGACACGGTATGGACACTACGAGTTTCTCGTTATGCCATTTGGGGTGACCAATGCCCCAGCTGCATTTATGGATATGATGAACCGTGCGTTCAAGCCGTACTTAGATGACTTCGTGGTCGTGTTCATAGACGACATCTTGGTTTACTCTAAAAACCAGGAAGAACATGAGGTACATCTAAGGAGAGTCCTACAGAAGTTAGGGGAGCAGAAGTTATACGCCAAGTTGAAGAAATGCGAATTCTGGCTTCCTAGTATAGCATTTTTGGGACACGTGATCAGTAAGGAAGGAATCTCTGTTGATTCCCAGAAGATCGAGGCAATCACGAATTGGCCTCAACCTACGAGTGTCACAGAAGTGCGAAGTTTCATGGGGTTAGCAGGCTACTATAGGAGATTTGTCAAGGACTTCTCCAAGATAGCTACGCCTATTACCAAACTGACCCGGAAAGGTGTTCCTTTTGTTTGGACAGAGGAACAAGAAAAGAGTTTCCAAGAGTTAAAGGAGCGGTTGGTTACAGCTCCTATATTGACAGTACCAAATGGAACCGAAGGGTTTGTGATTTATAGTGATGCTTCACTTAAAGGCTTGGGGTGTGTGTTAATGCAGAACAGAAAAGTGGTAGCATATGCTTCACGACAGTTGAGACCCCATGAAGGGAACTACCCGACACACGATCTCGAGCTGGCTGCCATTGTCTTCGCCTTGAAGATATGAAGGCATTATTTATACGGGACCACGTGCGAAATCTTCACCGACCATAAGAGCCTCAAATATCTGTTTACACAGAAGGAGCTCAACATAAGACAACGCCGTTGGTTAGAGTTATTGAAAGACTATGAGGTCAACATACAGTACCACCCAGGAAAGGCAAATGTGGTAGCTGACGCTCTTAGCAGAAAGTCATCAGGAAGTTTAGCTTGCCTGTTGACGACACAGAAGGAGATACTGAGAGATTTGGAGGACATGGAAATAGAGATAATTCTTGTCACATCCCCCAGACCCACCCTGTGCGGATTTGGGGCACGTGACAAAGGCCAGTTAGGCACCCATCGGGTTTTATTAGTTTTTTTTTTTTTTTTTTGAAAACAAAACCCCGACGGTAATCCTAACCACAGGCCATTCCGATCTAAATCCCCAGCATAATGCATTCAACATATATAATTTAAGCAGCGGAATTTTCACAAGAGAATGCATACATATATACTTGGCAGAGCATTCAGGATACATCATAGTCAGTCCTATCTTAATCAAGCTTACAAAACAGTTTCACCACAAAATGTCATAATCTGTTCAGTTACACAAAAAGTACAAAAATGGTATAGATTCACAAAAATGGGTTATCATTTTATCTGGGGGTCTCCAACATTTTCCCCCTAAGTTCTGGACTTGCTAAACCTGTCCATCTGAGAGTTCTCCTGAAATTATTAAAATAATGGAATGAGCTTTAAAAAGCCCAGTGAGTAACACAGATATCCAGGCAAGAGTTTCGAATTCAATCTTTGCTTAAATCACATGGTAATTAAATCAGTTTGGAATTAATAGTTCAATAAATCCAAATCAAGTTCAATAGATCAAAACAGATAAACGGTTCAAAGTGCTAGCATATCAATCAGAAGTATAGTTAATCATTTGAGAAACTAAAAACCATGTCATCGGTGATAAAAGCATGCATTTAAAACAATTGCATTTAAAACATATGGTATTCGAAACAATTCATCAGATCAAGGAGCAGTAACTTAAACAGTGTCAGAAGTTACTCACCTTCAATATTCGAGTTTGAAGCTATGAACGGAGCCTTCCTCTTTTCTCCTTAAGCCTAAAACAATTTATAGAGATTTATCAACTCATGACCTTAGACTGAGTAAGTCTACCCTATATGGGTTTCATGGAATTAACTTATAGTGGCTAGTTCATAGGTCTTACCTCTTAGGCATTTGGCTTAGGGTTTCAGTGTCTTCACACATTTATCGGTTCTGATTTTCATAATATGGACCTAACCATTGAGTTCGGAAGGTCGAAGAAAGTCAATTTAGACTCTCTCGGCTTTTAAATCTAGGTTCGGGTATATCAGGGGTATTTTGGTCATTTTTGCCGTCACATAATTTCTGTCTCGGGTTCGTCATCTAATCATGTATACAGTCTCACAAGTGTCAGGTCTATCACTGGTATTAATTCCGTTGAAATCGGATTTCATTTGGGCCTTGTACAGGGTCAGGGGTATTATGGTAATTTCATACATCATATTTTTTTCGGTACCTCATTTGCAGTCACAGACCTCACCATTGGACTCAGGAGGTCCGAGACAGTAGGAATACATATATAACTTATGATTTTTGGACAACGGACTAATTTGGAGTATTTAATTTAATTAAATGATTTTAATTAAATTAATTTCGGAATATATATAATATATATTATTTTTGGCAGAAAAATGAACGGTCGAATAGGGTGGCACAGCGGACGCGTGCCACCTCCCTCTCCAATAGACACCACGTTCGAACCTTATAAGGCGCAAAATGCGTCTTTTATTTTTCTGATATAATTAAATATATAATATATATATATTTCGTCGGATATGGTTCACACGCAGGTGCGTGGCCGAGTGGAAAGAAGGGGCGCGTGGGTTCTGGAGGTCAGGGGTTCGAAACCTCGTAGCCCCGTTTTTCCTTCCTTCCCTTTCTTTTCTTTTAAACGTAACTATTTAACATATAAACGGCCCAAAACGACGCAGTTTAATTAATGCAGTGGCAGTCCGTGGGACAGACACGTGTCCGAGTCAACCCGCCAACTCGGTTTAAAAGACACGGAGTCGACTCATGCGTCGTCTCCTTCGTTGAACCTCACACAGTGATGCCCTAAAACCTGCAGATTTTTAATTTCTATTTCGTGAGTTTTAACACACGGTCTCTCTCTGTTTTTCATTCAGATATACTGTAAATATGATTTCCATCATTTTGGCATTCATAAACCAACAAGACATCATCTCAAACAGTGGGGGTAAACTACACAAACTGTACCTACAACTCGGTACTACATCCTCATTTCTCGACCATTTCATGTGTGGTTTGAAGCTACGTGACCTACAGACCATAAGGATCAAGACCCTATCTTCATTTTTCAGTTTAGTCTCGAGTTTTAACGGATTGGATTTTAAACCCGTGGGTTCATTTCCAAATTCGTGGGGCTACAGTGAGTTCTGGAGTCGCGTAGGTATATATATGAGATACTATTAGGGTCTATTTCAGGTCTCGACATGCAAAATCTCAAATGGTTATGGTCGAATCAGACTTGGTGTTTCCAAGCTTCATCAATGGAGGTTGGTTTCGGGTTTCATGGTTCTTGACCTATCCGAGACCTCTAACACACACAGTATGCTCCAACTAGCTCTTAGGGTCAAAAATAACCATGCATACAGTCTATCCTCTACAGTTTTGTCAAAACAGTTCAAATTCTACAAATAAGAAAATGAGAATAATTTTGGAAGTTCACCTTCAAGCAGTAGTAGTTCACACTCTTGGCTCGGTTCAGGCCTTTCCAAATGTCCCTCAAGCTTCTCAGTTAATGCACCGTGATCCTCAAGTCCCCCCCCCTTGCACTTCAAATGGCCAAATTTTCCTCAAACTCCCTTGCATGCAAAGCTTTCTCCCCCTCTCTCACTACACTCTCACACTCTCTCACTACACTCTCACACTCTCTCACAGTCCCTCACGTATGCACACACACACTCACACAATTCTGTATTTTCTGAATTCTCTCAAAAGAGAATTTGATGCAAGTTAGGGCATTTATATATTATAGCTTCATATACATATAGGGCTATACACATATACATATATGTGAGTGTATCTCTGCCCTTAGTGGGGTTAGTGGCTGCTGACCTGATGGAGGTGATGGAGGGCTATGATGAAGGGAATGCATGCAAGGCCATTGGCCAATTTGGGTGGTGGCTTGGGCAAGATTATAGGTTATATACATATATTGCTGTATATATGCACAAAGTAACCAACAGCCTAGTTGGTAACTTTTTGGGACAGATTTTACCTACCTTGGTAGGTCAAGGGTTCAATTCCCCTTGGCCTCTCAAGTGACCATTTTCTCCCATTTTTCTGGTTAAGGCCCTGTTTGGTTGTCGTAGAATTCCAGTTTCACTGTTTTGGCCTTAACTCCCAATCCGTAACTCCTTTTTCAGTGCGGTTTCTTTCTGTCACTTCCTACTCAGAATATCTTTCATTAATCAAGGTCCAATGTCAGTTTTTATTTTCTCGAGTTTCCCATAATTAACTAATTTGAGTTTTATCACTATTAAAAATAGACATTAAATTAGCTAAACCCGACATTTCATTCCAAAACAGTTTTCAATACACAAAACATGCCAGTCAAGCAATTGGGGTGTTACAATTCTGCCCAGTTCCGAGGCACTATGTGCCAATGTCACAAGTCGGTTTGTCGATTGTGGACAAGATCAGGGGACAAGCAGGCTCAGGATGAGAAACTGGCTAAGCTTCTTCAAGGAATGGAGACAGACATAGATTTCGAGTACACAGTGAAAGATGGAATATTGTATTATCAAGGTAGGATCTGCGTACCCGACGTACTCGAAATCAGAAAGGAGATTCTTGATGAGGCACACAGTTCGAAATTTGCCTTACATCCAGGGGGCACCAAAATTTATCCCAATGTCAAGGATACTTATTGGTGGTCTGGGATGAAACGTCACATAGCTGAGTACATAGCACGATGTGTCAAGTGCCAGCAAATTAAGGTGGAACATCAGAAGCCTGGGGGACTTCTGCAATCACTGCCCATTCCTGAGTGGAAGTGGGAACACATCACGATGGACTTTGTGTCAGGATTGCCCAAGACAGTCAAGGGGAAGTGACTCTATCTAGGGTCATCGTAGACAGATTAACTAAGACAGCTCACTTCTTGGCAACCAAGACGACACAATCTCTTCAGCGACTAGCCGAGCTATACATCAGAGAGATTGTTAGGCTTCACGGAGTTCCAGTATCAATTGTTTCTGATAGGGACCCCCGGTTCGTATCACGATTCTGGAAAGGACTACAACAAGCTATGGGCACGGAGCTAAGTCTTAGCACTGCGTATCACCCCGAGACCGACGGCCAGTCGGAAAGGACGATACAAACTTTAGAAGACTTACTGCGTTTCTGTGTCATAGACTTTGAAGGGAGTTGGGAAGATCAGTTGCCATTGGTGGAGTTCACGTACAATAATAGCTATCAAGCTAGTATTGGTATGGCGCCATATGAGGCATTGTACGGCAGGAAGTGCCGATCACCACTGTGTTGGACAGAGGTGGGAGAAAGGAAACTCTATGGGCCAGAGATAGTGGAACAGACCGCACAAAAGATACAACTGATCCGACAAGCGTTTATTAGCAACTCAAAGTCGACAGAAAAGTTATGCGAATGTTCACCGACGAGACCTAGAGTTTGCGAAAGACGATTTTGTGTACTTGAAAGCATCACCCATGAAAGGAGTAGTCAGGTTTGGCAAGAGGGGAAAGCTTGGCCCCAGATACATTGGGCCATTCAGGATCACAAAGAGGGTTGGACCCATAGCCTATGAGCTTGCCTTACCTTCAGAGTTAGCACATGTTCATAATGTGTTTCATGTCTCGATGCTAAGGAAGTGTATACAGAGTGCAGATCAAGTGATCGAGCACAAACTGTTAGACGTCCAGGAAAATCTAAGTTACATAGAACATCCAGTTCAGATTTTGGACCGTCGAGATCAGGTACTACGGAACAAGACTATTCCATTAGTCAAAGTTCTGTGGAGAAATCACCGGATGGAAGAGGCTACTTGGGAGCGAGAAGATGATATGCGCGCCAAGTACCCACATTTATTTTCATAGTAGTATATGCTAAGTTTGAGGACAAACTTATTTTTAAGGAGGTAAGAATGTAATATCCCGACCCGGGATACGTCACGTATACCGAGGTAGGTCGGTTGAAATAGGTAACTTGAACTGGTAAGAAAGGTATATCACGGTATTTCACGAAATGAATGACTGGAAATGGAAAATGATTGAAATGTATAACAGGTGTTGGGTAACACCCGAGCACCCCAGGACATTGCATCGTAAAGCGTGCACGCACGTATTCCATGCATGCCCATGTTTCACAGACACGTAGTATACTGAAAATTAGTGTATGCATATATGCCCAGAGTTTAAGTATATGCGTATATGTATGGGCGTATAGGTACGTATAAAATATGTATAATTATGGGTTATACATGTATATATATTATATAATGTATTATAATATATATATATATATATGTATATATGTGTGTATTTTAAATTAAAATAAAAAGGAAAAGAAAAGTGGGCAAAGGCTGCTATCAGCCGTGCAAGTGTGTGTGAGTGGGTGATTATATGTATATATATATATGTATCAAAAAGTGTGTGTGTGTGCATGGTTCAATGTGTGTGTGTGAGGAGTTGAGTGTATAACACTCAATAGGGAATGGTGGTGACAGAATTAGGTGTTGGAGTGTGTAAGAAGGTCACAGGGCATGGTGAGGTCTGACTAGAGATAGAGAGAGAGAGAGAGAGAGAGAAAAATGAAAAGCTTATTTCATGCATGAGATCTCTCACTCTCGGGAGAAGGAAACCAAAAAGGAAAAGAGAGTTTTGGAGTGAGAAGGAAGGGGAACAAATCTGGAGTAGAGGCGCGAGGAAGAGGGGCTCAACACCAAGGGAACCCGAATTTAAAGGTGAGCCACTGTTTCTGCTTCAAAGTGTTATAGCATGATTTGATTCATTTGGTCATAGGGTCTAAACAAGCATGAAATAAGGAACTAAATGCAAAAAGAATGAGGCTAAATGGCTAAGAAACCGTGGAGAAAATCCGAGTTGCAGGTTCAGGGAGGATAATCGGGTCTCACTGATTTTATGTTTAAAACTTTGCTTTTAGTTTGTAGAAATGTTTCTAAAAGGTGCCAGAAAACATTTAGAATGAAAATGGGGTAAAAACTTGTGGCTTGGAAGTCACAAAAATGGAAATGAAGATCTGGCCGAAAACCTGGCCGGAGCTATTATTCCCTATATTCGTGGGGATTGGAAGGGGTTTAATGGAAATAAAGGGTATGGTTGAGGTCCTTGAGGAAAGGGGAATAAAATGGCATTCAAAAGTGGTTGAAAAGTGGTCAGGATTCCGGTGGCCAGTCGCCGGAGAAGGTGACTGCTCACCACCGGAACCCTACCGGACTCTCGGGGAAGACGACCGGAAAGTCGTGGGGGCTGTCGGGTCGAAACTGAAACGGGTCTGGGTTTGGGTCGGGTCGGTACCCGATCCGGATATGAACTGGGCATGATACTATGTCGTTTTATGTTTTAAAATTAAATGAAATGGGCTTGTTTGGCTATGGGGATAGGAAATAGAAATTGGGTTCGGGCTTATTCCAACCACGGATAAGGGTTAGAACCAGGATATTGGAATCCGGTTCTCTGAATGGACTAAACCGTTTGGTTCAGGGGAAGGGCAGACCGGTTTAGGGTTTTTAGGTCTGAACCAACTGGTTCAGACCACAGCTTTTAGTAATTGTGAACCGGCCCCAAATGTTTTGAAAAATTACACTGTTGCCCAAACATAAAAAATTAATTAAATATTAATTTTACAATAATGCCCCTATTTCAAAATTGGGTCAAACGAAGTCCAAACGATACAAATGAATAGTCAAAACCTATTATCTCGGACGTTCTGAGTCCAATGGTGGAGTCCGTTTTACGAGACGGAACCCCGAAGGATAAAATACCGTAAAAGTGCAAAATGACTATTTTGCCCTTTTAGTACAAAAGTCCAAATGGAATTCCGCGAAAGCCTAAACCGACTTTCTTCGGCATTCCGGACTCAATGGTAAAGTCTAAATTAGTATTTGAAATACTTATGATAGAAAGGCATAAATTTGATGAATAGCATTTATTCTGAAACGTATTCACTGATATATAGGAAACTCGAAAGGCAAGGGTTTACTCACGGATTCCTGATCTAAAATCACGATAGAGGTAAGTGGATCACTCTCTCTTACATGTGGTGTTTCCACAAGCCAAGTTTATTCTTATACTGCCAAACTCGTACTCTTGAATGTATTGATATCCTTGTGTTCCACAATTCGATATTTCCTATCTTGTGGACATTTGACTGACTGATGTATAATTGTTATCATGTTTCACTGTGCTTTGAAAGCACCTCATGTTATTGCTATCCACAATGTGATATTGTTCTATCTTGTGGACATCGATTGACTGTTGTATCATTGTTATCATGTTGAACCATGCCTTGAAAGGCGTACTGTTATGTTTTCACTGAATCTATGATATTCCATTTTATACTTCTATGGAATCACGAATGATCATGATATGTTATGAATACCGGATTTGTGCTCAGTCACAACATCCATCCGATGCTTCTGTATTGACTGGAGACCTAAGGGTCAAGTCCATGAATGGACAGGTGGCAGGAATGAATTCCTCGAAGGCTTTCCACCGGCGATTGACTGGCATGATCATTGGCATCTCATTGCATTTTCACTGGCATCGCATTTGCAAATTCACTGGCATGTTACAGAATAAAAGCATCTCTTATGGCTGAAAGAACTTGATTGTTGAATGATATTATTCCTTATGATTCTTCAAGTCTCGAAAGACTTGCATTGATTGGTTTGATTGTGATCGGTTCATTGTGGCAGTACTTCATTGTTGTTATATTATCGTTGAATTCCTTCATATTGATATTATACCCAATACTCCTGATTGTGTATTGTGGATCACTGTTCATTGGCCCTCGTGGCAATTGTATTCATTGGCCCTCGTGGCAATTGTTCCATTGGCTATCACAGCATCTTATTCTTATGATTGGCTATCATAATCTTATTCATGGATTCATTGATCATCGATACCAGTGTTGGAGATTTGCATTTACTTACTGAGCTTTGTAGCTCATTCCACCCCACTTACCCCCCATTTCAGGTGATGACGCTGCGAGACCCCAGTAGGAGTCTGAGAGCGTAGGGGGACATTTTGAAGTACGGTATCAGTCTATGTTAGTTCTCCCATGTATTCACCACCCCCGGGTGCTGGTTACATTTAGTTCTCATTTTGACTTATGTAGAACTATGTCATGTATTTAATAGACTTCCACTGTTTAAACTATTTAAAAGACTTCCGCTGGATTACTGTAATTGATAAAGACTTCCGCTGTTCATTGTTTAAGATTTTTAGTACATTGCATATTAGTACTATGATACAGGAATGGAAGAAGTAGGGACGGCCGTCGGGTCGGCCCCGCGACACGAGATCCGCATAGGGTGGGTTTCGGGTCGTGACAGCTTGGTATCAGAGCTTTAGGTTCGATAGTGAGTCATGGGAGATAGGACTAGAGTTAAGACTGTTAGATATGACTGACATCCTATATGTTACAATCATGGACAATTGTCTTACACATTGACTGGTCATCTCATTGGTTATCTCACTGGTTACCTCATTGGTTATCTCACTGGTTATCTCACTGGATATCTCATTGGTTAATTGATTGGTTATCTTCATTGGTTCTATTCACAAGTCATGGTTAACACGAGGCAAGGTCCGTTACCCATGGATCAGTTTAGAACAATTGGAAAGAATGATGCGGACTATCATTGAAAGTTTACCACAGATTCAGGGCTAGTGCTAGCCAACCCGCACAGCCAGTACAACAGGAACAGCCTTGTCAACGCAGGCGATAATGTAGGAAACCGTCAAGGAAATGAGCGAGACGCTGCATAATTATATGAGCGGTTTCAGAAAATGAAACCCCCGACATTCGACGGTACGGGAGGGGCCACTATAGCTGAGGAGTGGTTATTAGAGATGAACAGGATCTTCAAAATCCTGATATGTACTGAAGTCCAAAAGGTGGCATACGCCACTTATATGCTCAAAGGGATGGCACATAAATGGTGGATGATAGATGAAGGTAAAGAGCCAGGCATGAACTGGCAACGATTTACCGATATCTTCAACAAAAAGTACTTCTCCCAAGAGGTGCGAAACCGAAGAGTTGCAGAATTTATGGTACTGCAACAGGGAGCAATGACAGTGGAGCAATACGAGGCCAAATTTACTGAGTTGGCTAGGTTTGCTCCGAGTGCTGTCAATACCGAGGATCTGAAAGCCCGCAAGTTTGAGGAAGGATTGAGATGGGCTATCAAGGATAGACTGGTACCCCATCGACTGGCTACCTATGATGATGTAGTGGAGACAGCTCGAGTCATAGAAAGGAGTGGCGAGGAATTCGCCAAGAGGAAAGGAAACCAGAAGCATGGAGGCAACCAGAATAAGAGGCAAGGGCCTTCTGCTTCGGGACATGGATCTACATTTACCAGACCTGGAGCCGCATCACAGGCGACAGGGTTCGGTCAGAAGAAAAATGGCAACACCAAAAGGGGGCAGCCAAGTGCTCTCGTTGCAATAAGATCCATAAGGGCCAATGTCTCAAGGACAGCAACGCTTGCTTCTACTGTGGCCAGGAGGGACATTATGCAAGAGAATGCCCTCAGAAGGATCAGGCCACACCCAGCACTGCTCCGGTTAAAGCACCAACAACCGGAATAGCACCACCTAGACCTCCAACCCAAAGGAATGGACAGGGGAACGTCCAGCAGCAGGCAGGACGAGTTTTCTCCCTTTTACCAGGAGACGTGCAGGCTACGACCTCTGTAGTCGCAGGTACTTTTTTAGTATGCTCACATCCTGCTCATGTTTTATTTGACACTGGATCTACACATTCATTTGTATCCCCTACATATGCTGCTAGATTGAACCTAGTAACGGAACCCTTAGGGTATTTACTGAATGTTTCTATACCATCGGGGAAATCATTGTTGGGGGATACCATGTATAGGAATTGTGGGATACAGATTGGGGATACACATTTATTGGCTAACCTTATACCCTTGGAAATTTGTGGATTCGACGTTATCCTTGGAATGGATTGGCTGGCTGCCAATCACGCCACGATAGACTGTGTGGCCAAACGAGTTCTCATACAGAATCCCCAGTTTCCAACAGTTAACTTTGAGGGGACAGGAGTGGCTTCCCCACCCTACTTCGTTTCCTCTATCCAGGCAAGGCGTCTACTTCGCAAAGGATGTCACGGATTCTTACGTAGTGTTCAAGACACTGATTCCCAGCAGCCTGAGTTAGAGAAGATTCCCATTGCTAGGGAATTTCCCGGAGTATTCTTGGATGATCTTCCAGGAATGCCCATAGATAGGGAAATCGAGTTTTGCATCGACGTATTGCCAGGCACTACACCGATATCCAAGACTCCATATAGGATGGCACCGACAGAGCTGAAGGAGCTGAAGCTCCAGTTACAGGAATTATTGGACAAGGGTTTTATACGACCCAGCTCGTCACCATGGGGTGCACCTGTATTGTTCGTAAAGAAAAAGGATGGAACCTTGAGGTTGTGTATCGACTATAGAGAGCTGAACAAGGTTACCATCAAGAATAGATATCCACTACCCAGAGTAGATGATTTGTTCGACCAATTGAAAGGGGCCCAGGTGTTTTCGAAGATCGACCTGAGGTCCGGTTATCACCAATTGAAGGTCAGACCCACTGACATTCAGAAGACAGCATTTAGGACATGGTATGGACACTACGAGTTTCTCGTTATGCCATTTGGGGTGACCAATGCCCCAGCTGCATTTA
This sequence comes from Nyssa sinensis, assembly GCA_008638375.1. Taxonomy (NCBI): domain Eukaryota; kingdom Viridiplantae; phylum Streptophyta; class Magnoliopsida; order Cornales; family Nyssaceae; genus Nyssa; species Nyssa sinensis. The sequence goes on from VIRR01000455.1 coordinate 178,446, forward strand.
TGGATATGATGAACCGTGTGTTCAAGCGGTACTTAGATGACTTCGTGGTCGTGTTCATAGACGACATCTTGGTTTACTCTAAGAACCAGGAAGAACACGAGGTACATCTGAGGAGAGTCCTACAGAAGTTCGGGGAGCAGAAGTTATACGCCAAGTTGAAGAAATGCGAATTCTGGCTTCCTAGTATAGCATTTTTGGGACACGTGATCAGTAAGGAAGGAATCTCTGTTGATTCCCAGAAGATCGAGGCAATCACGAATTGGCCTCAACCTACGAGTGTCACAGAAGTGCGAAGTTTCATGGGGTTAGCAGGCTACTATAGGAGATTTGTCAAGGACTTCTCCAAGATAGCTACACCTATTACCAAACTGACCCGGAAAGGTGTTCCTTTTGTTTGGACAGAGGAACAAGAAAAGAGTTTCCAAGAGTTAAAGGAGCGGTTGGTTACAGCTCCTATATTGACAGTACCAAATGGAACCGAAGGGTTTGTGATTTATAATGATGCTTCACTTAAAGGCTTGGGGTGTGTGTTAATGCAGAACAGAAAAGTGGTAGCATATGCTTCACGACAGTTGAGACCCCATGAAGGGAACTACCCGACACACGATCTCGAGCTGGCCGCCATTGTCTTCGCCTTGAAGATATGGAGGCATTATTTATACGGGACCACGTGCGAAATCTTCACCGACCATAAGAGCCTCAAATATCTGTTTACACAGAAGGAGCTCAACATGAGACAACGCCGTTGGTTAGAGTTATGCGACCGGCCAGTTAGGCACCCCTCGTAGTTTACACTTATTGAAAATACCAATAGGTAATCTAACCCCAGGCCTTTTACTTAAGATTCCCAAGTATAACGCATTGATTTCTTAAATATAAGCAGCGGAAATTAAAACGAAGAATGTAATTTAACTTGGCAGAGCATCTAACTAATTTCTGTGTTTATATACACAAGTCAGTAAAAGAAGTACATCTTTACACATGTTCACAAAATGTCCAAAAATGACATAGAATACAAAAATGGGTTTATCATCATTATGTTTGCCTATCCATCTTCTAAATCCTTCTTAATCCTTGCCATCGACGCCTTCACCTGATAAATGTTAAAATAATGGAATGAGCTTAAGCAAGCTCAGTGAGTAACATAGGTTCCTGCCATGGGTTTCAAAACCAGTTCATATTTACATGACATTATATAAAATGCATGCTCATATGTAGCTCAAGTAGAACAAGTAGAACAAACAGATCAGATCAAGCAGAACAGAACGGAATGGACAAAATGGATCAGAGCAGAACTGAACGGAACAAAATACCAATCAATCAAAGGCATAGTATCAAATGCCTGAACCTTCCCCAGCTGCCCATAAGCAGACGACTCGTGGGGCCTCTACCCTCTGGGGTCAGTATCAGAGTGGAACAGAACAGAATTGAGCGGGATAGAAACAGAACAGAATGCCAATCATACAGATAAGTCTTTCCCAGCTGCCCATAAGCGGACGACTCGTGGGGCCTCTACCCTCTGGGTTAGACTCTGGCATAAAACCGCTCAATCCTGTGGTGGGCCCAGAGTAGACACATCGCAACAATAAAATCGGACGGGCTTTAAATGAATGGAATCACAACAAGATATATCAGAAGCAAGACAATATGAAAACATGCCACATGTAATTGCAATGCAAAGAGTATGCATGAAACAATGCACTGAAACAATACAATATATATAATAGTTCTGTATATAAACAATGTCGAATAAAACTCTAGACAGTATAGCACTTATACACCAGGACAGGAGTCCAAGTTACTCACAGTTCGTTGCAACAAATTCAGATTTCCCTCCAGGCGATTCTATATTCAAGGGTCCTAGAAAAGTAATCACAATATCAGTTATTGATTATAATGTTTTCACCTATCCCACAAATTCCCTACAGCCATTAAATAGTAGGAGTAATGCTTAAACTAATGGAATTTATATTTGATTGATATTGATATGTAAATGGCATAGACTCCAACCAAAAGAGATTTAAAATAGCCGTAGTTAATTTGCTGTTGGAGTAGTCAGTTTGGGATAGTTGGAACAGTAGTAAATTGCTGTTGGGGGTGGCCAATTTCAAGACAACTACGTGGGAAAAATTGGTAGTTAAAAGTTTTACTTTGCTGCACATCAGTTGTGAACCTATCAACAAAATGGTGGAGGGAATGGCGCAGCAGTTTCTGCCACGGCTGGATAGCAGATTGGGGCAATTTCCTAATCAAATCTGTAGTGATTTTATGCCTATTATATATATATATATATAGTCAATTACAATTTATAATAGCTAATAAGGATTTTGCCTCATCAATATTCTGTATTTACCTATAGGTATACCCCTTTAGTAAGGTATATTAAAATTAAGATCAGTCCCTATTGGGACGTGTTCTTAGAAGCTGCTGTCCAGAATTTTTTCTACCTATTTCTCATCCAACAACTGGGCTATTTCTAATTTAAAACCTGAACTACTTCCACTTATTTCATTTAAGTTAAAAGCTGTTCAATATTTAACCAATAACTGAATCTACTCCAACTCAATTACACCTTCCTAGCCGCTACACAACAGCCGTTCCAGCAGCCGCAAGAACCAACCCTTTTCTAAATTTTCCAACAGCATATTGTGACTAAATTAAACTCTCTATTAGAGATTAGAAATTAGAGAATCAGACATATATACCTGCTTGAAATCTCAAATATCAGCTCAACACCCATTTAAAATTAAATATCAGTTCATCAAATAGCAAATATTAGTTCCTTTACACAATTTATATAATATAATATATTTTACATTCTTCTACTAAATCAGGTTCTTTAAAGTCCTTCATATTTTAAATTCTATAAATATGCACCTGTTTGAGTTTAAATATCAGTTCAGCCAATCCAATTCTACTAGAGACAATAAATTCAGAGAAATAAGGTTTATACCTGATCTCAAATTGAACAGGTCGTTGGAGGGGAAATCAAGAAACCTAAAACTGCAGTCGTTAGTCTTCTGCCCTGCTCTAACGCTAGCAGCCTAGGACTGAGCCTCGCGTCCCAAAAATCTGATTTACACAGCTGGGTAATCTACTGGTTTATGATACTTATCTCAATTAGCTTGACCAGCCCTCAATGAGTATATTATTGATACAAAACGGGGAAAGAGACGCAGGAAAATTAGATAGCTGGTAAGGAAGAAAAGTGTAAATTAGTTGTGTAGCTCCAGAATCAAAAGCATCCTCTCCCGAGCACTGTTCAGCGGGGATTTATAACTGATGGAAGGATCTGGAACAAGGTATGTCGGTGGCTTCACGTGGTTGTCGCTAGAATGTTCTACGCCCTTCTTGACAACCCTTCACACGTGACCAAATTCCACACACATATTTACATATACTAGTTTTATCATATTTTCCCCTAAAAGAAACGGCTGCAGCTTTCCTCTTTTTTTTTTTTTTTGGAGTAGTTACGCTCTTCCCTTCTTCAAAAGAGTTTTGTCCCCAAAACTCAACATATCTTGATTTTCATGTAAACAGTTCAGGATACAATGCTTGCATCTCTTCTTCACATTCCCATGTTGCTTCCTCACTTGCGTGATTCCGCCATAAAACTTTGACTAGCGGAATTGTTTTGTTACGCAATGTCTTCTCCCTTCGGTCTAAAATTTTCACCGGTTGCTCATAGTAGAACAAGTCCTCTCGCAATTCAAGTGGCTCATATTCTATGATCTGTTCCGGTTCTCGCACACACTTCCTTAACATTGATACATGAAATACATGATGCACTTTGTGTAATTCTGGTGGTAGTGCCAAACTGTATGCCACTGGTCCAACTCTTTTCAGAATCTCGAATGGACCTATATAGCGAGGACTCAACTTGCCCTTCTTACCGAATCGGAGCATTCCCTTTAATGGTGATACTTTTAAGAACACGTAATCACCTACCTCAAATTCAAGGTCTTTCCTCCGATTATCAGCGTAGCTCTTGTATCTACTTTGTGCTGTCTGTAGCCTTTCTCTAATCTTCCGAATTTGTTCAGTGGTGTCTTGAACCAAGTCTGGACCCAGTAATTTTCGTTCCCCAGCTTCAGCCCAACATAAAGAAGATCGACATCTTCTCCCATATAATGCTTCGTATGGAGCCATTTTGATGCTCGCTTGATAACTATTGTTATAAGCGAACTCAACTAGCGGTAAATGTTCTGCCCAACTTCCCTTAAGGTCCAATGCACACAACTGCAACATATCTTCCAACATTTGTATCACCCGCTCAGACTGACCATCTGTCTGTGGATGGTATGCTGTACTGAACTTGAGTTCAGTACCGAGTGCTCTTTGTAAGCTTTTCCAGAATTGTGACACAAATCGAGGATCTCGATCAGACACGATGGATAGGGGTGTGCCATGTAAGCGTATAATTTCCTGGATATACAATGCAGATAGCTTTTCTAAGCTATAAGTCATCTTTACCGGTAGGAAGTGTTGCAGATTTGGTCAGTCTATCCACAATGACCCAGATAGCATCGGAGCCCTTTGGGGATTTAGGCAATCCCGATACGAAATCCATGGTAATATGATCCCACTTCCACTCCGGGATAGGAAGTGGCTGTAGCAATCCACTGGGACGCTGATGCTCCACTTTTACTTGCTGACACTGCGTACAATGAGCAATAAAATTGGCGATATCCCTTTTCAATCCGGGCCACCAGTACAACTCCTTGATGTCGTGATACATCTTAGTATTCCCAAGGTGTACTGTAAATCTTGAAGTATGAGCTTCCTCCAATATCTCCTTCTTCAATCCTGGTATATTGGGCACACATAATCTTCCTTGATAACGCAAGATTCCTTCTTGAATTCCAAAGTCCGGTTTCCCAGTTGACTCTACCTCTTTATAGATCTTGTCCAACTCCTCATCTTGGGTTTGACCCCTTTTGATTCGTTCCACCAACGTAGATTCAACCATCAAACTAGCCAAATAAGCCGTGCTACCTGGCAGAACTACTTCAATACCCATCTCATCGAGGCTTTGAATCAATTCTTTCTGCATAGTGAATCATGCAGGCAAGATGTCCAGACCGTCGACTTAAAGCATCGGCTACCACATTAGCCTTGCCGGGATGATACTGGATCTCCATGTCATAATCCTTGATCAATTCAAGCCATCGACGTTGCCTCATATTCAGCTCCCTTTGTGTAAACAAATACTTCAAGCTTTTATGATCGGTAAAGATCTCGCACGACTCCCCATATAAGTAGTGGCGCCAAATTTTTAAAGCGAACACCACTGCTGCTAATTCCAGATCATGGGTGGGGTAATTCTGTTCATGAGGTCAGAGTTGTCGAGAAGCATAGGCAATAACTTTACCATTTTGCATCAAGACGCACCCCAAGCCTTTATAAGAGGCATCGCTGTAAATAACAAACTTCCCTTCCTTGGAGGGAATAGTCAGAACGGGTGCTGACGTCAATTTTTCCTTGAGTATTTGGAAACTTTGCTCTTGACCATCCGTCCAAACAAAGGGAACATCATTTTTGGTCAACTGAGTGAGTGGCTTTGCTATCTTAGCAAAATCCTTAACAAATCGCCGATAGTAGCCGGCCAACCCGAGAAAGCTTCGGATTTCTGTCACAGTGGTTGGCTGGGGCCAATTTAGAATGGCTTCTACCTTCTGTGGGTCGACAGCAATACCTTCTTTAGAAATAACATGCCCCAAGAAGGTGATACTGGATAGCCAAAACTCACATTTCGAAAACTTGGCATATAGCTTATGTTCTCGTAGAGTCTGTAAGGCTATCCTTAAGTGATGCTTGTGTTCTTCCTCATTCCGTGAATAGATGAGGATGTCATCGATAAACACAATAATAAAATCATCTAAGTACGGCTTAAAGACCCGGTTCATCAGATCCATAAATGCGGCAGGAGCGTTAGTTACACCAAAAGGCATAACTAAAAACTCGTAGTGGCCGTAGCGAGTTCGAAAGGCTGTTTTCGGCACATCAGCATTTCTGATCTTGAGTTGATGATACCCTGACCTCAGATCAATCTTAGAAAAGACACTGGCCCCTTGTAGTTGGTCAAACAATTCATCAATACGCGGGAGGGGATACTTATTCTTGATTGTCACTTTGTTGAGTTCTCGGTAGTCAATACACAGTCTTAGGGAGCCATCTTTCTTTTTCACAAATAGTACAGGTGCTCCCCAAGGGGATATACTCGGTCTGATGAACCCTTTATCCAATAACTCCTGCAGTTGAGCCTTCAGCTCTCGCAGTTCTGATGGAGCCATCCGATATGAAGTCTTGGATATTGGTTGAGTCCCGAGTATGAGATCAATTGTGAATTCAATCTCTCGATCAACCATCTCATTTGGTAGATCCTCAGGAAACACATCGGGAAACTCACATGCTATTGGCACTTCTGTCAATGGAGGAGCCTGAGCTTGGGTATCTAAGATGCTGCACAGATACCCACGACATCCCTTCTTTAATAATCTTCCCGCCTGGATGGCGGAGATAAGATATGGCGGTGGGGTCACTCCATCCCCTTTGAAGGTGAACGTTGATCGTTCTGGATGTTGAAACAATACTTTCTTTTCAAAGCAGTCAATAGTGGCATGATTGAGAGATAACCAGTCCATGCCTAAGATTACATCGAACCCCCTTATGGCTAGGGGTATTAGATCTACCAGGAGCTCTTGATCTCCAATCATCACACTACAATTCTTAAGTACGGTGGATCCAATCATAGAAGGTCCAGATGGAATTTGCACTGCTAAAAGATCATCTAAGGGCTCAGGTGTTCTATGTAATTTATCAACAAAAAGTGGAGATACAAAAGAATGTGTGGAACCTGAATCAATCAACACATGTGCAAGAAATCCACAGATTGGGAGTATACCTGCCACCACTGCGTTTGTCGTTGATGTATCTCCCGGTACTAGAGCAAACACTCGTCCCGGTCGTCCTTGCGATTCCTTGCCTTTATTCCGCGCAGAAGTAGTAGTGGCAGGTCCTTGCTTCACAGCATTGGTGGCTGAAGTCGAAGCTCTCGTATCTTGGGGTGGTTGAGGGCAGTCCTTGATTAGATGTCCTTTCTTTCCACATCTGTAGCAAGCGCCCGATAACCGGTAACATTCGCCCCCATGAATCTGGTGACAATGGGGACATAGGGATCCTTCGGTACCTTTCCGTGGGTTCTTATTGCTGTTATTTGTACCTCCAGTCTTTTGTCTCTTAGATGGTTGCTCCCTCTTGGAGTTTCTTCCGTTCTTCTTCCGTTCCAAGTCCTTGAACTGATTAAATTCCTCTATATCTTTCTCGATAACCAGTGCCTTATTTAAAACATCCGCGTAGGTACATAATTCGAAAGCAAAAACTCGTACGCGAATGTTCATACGAAGGCCTTGTTGGAACTTTCTTGCTTTGTGCCGTTCATCTCTCACGAGAGAAGGTATAAATCGTGATAATGCTGAAAACTTGGCGGCGTATTGAATCACCGTCATGTTTCCTTGAGCTAGCTCCATAAACTCCTGGATCTTTCTTTCTCGCACTGTTGGAGGAAAATACATATTGTAGAACTTTTCTACAAATTTACTCCAGGTCATAAGTGGATCCTCATTTTGCATTTCTAGCCACCATTGATACGATTCCCCTTGTAACATATAGGTGGCCAACTGAACTTTTTGCTCCTCAGTACACGGCAGGAGCTTGAAGGCTTTTTCCATAGCCATGATCCAACATTCTGCTTGATCCGGATCAGTCACAGCATCAAAGGTAGGAGGCTTGAGTTTATGAAACCGATCCAATAACTCATTACTAATGCCTCCAACCGGTTGCACTGGGGCTGGCATAGGTGGCACCGTCTGCACTGTCGGTGTTTCCCTGTGAACCGTTTGTTGAAGTGGACTGATTACTTTGTAAAGCCTTAGTCAGCCCCTCCATTGCTTGGCCAAACTGGGCCAAGGTTGCTTGTATCGCCTGCAAGGCCGCGTTCTCCGCCGGAGCTTGAACGTTCGTCTTCTTACCTTTGGTACGTGGCGGCATCTGAGACAAAATAAGAATTAATTTAGTAATCTTATTCCAGCGTCAGATCGTTTGCCAATTCACGTATCAATGAAACTTGTTAGCGACCCTAAGCATTCCTATCCTGAGGTTTGCTTTCCTAGCACGGTAGGAGATAACCTAATGCTTTGATACCAAGTTTGTCACATCCCATAACCCACCCTATGCGGATTACGGTATGCGACCGGCCAGTTAGGCACCCCTCGTAGTTTACACTTATTGAAAATACCAATAGGTAATCTAACCCCAGGCCTTTTACTTAAGATTCCCAAGTATAACGCATTGATTTCTTAAATATAAGCAGCGGAAATTAAAACGAAGAATGTAATTTAACTTGGCAGAGCATCTAACTAATTTCTGTGTTTATATACACAAGTCAGTAAAAGAAGTACATCTTTACACATGTTCACAAAATGTCCAAAAATGACATAGAATACAAAAATGGGTTTATCATCATTATGTTTGCCTATCCATCTTCTAAATCCTTCTTAATCCTTGCCATCGACGCCTTCACCTGAAAAATGTTAAAATAATGGAATGAGCTTAAGCAAGCTCAGTGAGTAACATAGGTTCCTGCCATGGGTTTCAAAACCAGTTCATATTTACATGACATTATATAAAATGCATGCTCATATGTAGCTCAAGTAGAACAAGTAGAACAAACAGATCAGATCAAGCAGAACAGAACGGAATGGACAAAATGGATCAAAGCAGAACTGAACGGAACAAAATACCAATCAATCAAAGGCATAGTATCAAATGCCTGAACCTTCCCCAGCTGCCCATAAGCGGACGACTCGTGGGGCCTCTACCCTCTGGGGTCAGTATCAGAGCGGAACAGAACAGAATTGAGCGGGACAGAAACAGAACAGAATGCCAATCATACAGATAAGTCTTTCCCAGCTGCCCATAAGCGGACGACTCGTGGGGCCTCTACCCTCTGGGTTAGACTCTGGCATAAAATCGCTCAATCCTGTGGTGGGCCCAGAGTAGACACATCGCAACAATAAAATCGGACGGGCTTTAAATGAATGGAATCACAACAAGATATATCAGAAGCAAGACAATATGAAAACATGCCACATGTAATTGCAATGCAAAGAGTATGCATGAAACAATGCACTGAAACAATACAATATATATAATAGTTCTGTATATAAACAATGCAGAATAAAACTCTAGACAGTATAGCACTTATACACCAGGACAGGAGTCCAAGTTACTCACAGTTCGTTGCAACAAATTCAGATTTCCCTCCAGGCGATTCTACATTCAAGGGTCCTAGAAAAGTAATCACAATATCAGTTATTGATTATAATGTTTTCACCTATCCCACAAATTCCCTACAGCCATTAAATAGTAGGAGTAATGCTTAAACTAATGGAATTTATATTTGATTGATATTGATATGTAAATGGCATAGACTCCAACCAAAAGAGATTTAAAATAGCCGTAGTTAATTTGCTGTTGGAGTAGTCAGTTTGGGACAGTTGGAACAGTAGTAAATTGCTGTTGGGGGTGGCCAATTTCAAGACAACTACGTGGGAAAAATTGGTAGTTAAAAGTTTTACTTTGCTGCACATCAGTTGTGAACCTATCAACAAAATGGTGGAGGGAATGGCGCAGCAGTTTCTGCCACGGCTGGACAGCAGATTGGGGCAATTTCCTAATCAAATCTGTAGTGATTTTATGCCTATTATATATATATATATATATAATCAATTACAATTTATAATAGCTAATAAGGATTTTGCCTCATCAATATTCTGTATTTACCTATAGGTATACCCCTTTAGTAAGGTATATTAAAATTAAGATCAGTCCCTATTGGGACGTGTTCTTAGAAGCTGCTGTCCAGAATTTTTTCTACCTATTTCTCATCCAACAACTGGGCTATTTCTAATTTAAAACCTGAACTACTTCCACTTATTTTATTTAAGTTAAACGTTGTTCAATATTTAACCAATAACTGAATCTACTCTAACTCAATTACACCTTCCTAGCCGCTACACAACAGCCGTTCCAGCAGCCGCAAGAACCAACCCTTTTCTAAATTTTCCAACAGCATATTGTGACTAAATTAAACTCTCTATTAGAGATTAGAAATTAGAGAATCAGACATATATACCTGCTTGAAATCTCAAATATCAGCTCAACACCCATTTAAAATTAAATATCAATTCATCAAATAGCAAATATTAGTTCCTTTACACAATTTATATAATATAATATATTTTACATTCTTCTACAAATCAGGTTCTTTAAAGTCCTTCATATTTTAAATTCTATAAATATGCACCTGTTTGAGTTTAAATATTAGTTCAGCCAATCCAATTCTACTAGAGACAATAAATTCAGAGAAATAAGGTTTATACCTGATCTCAAATTGAACAGGTCGTTGGAGGGGAAATCAAGAAACCTAAAACTGCAGTCGTTAGTCTTCTGCCCTGCTCTAGCGCTAGCAGCCTAGGGCTGAGCCTCGCGTCCCAAAAATCTGATTTACACAGCTTGGTAATCTACTGGTTTATGATACTTATCTCAATTAGCTTGACCAGCCCTCAATGAGTATATTATTGATACAAAACGGGGAAAGAGACGCAGGAAAATTAGATAGCTGGTAAGGAAGAAAAGTGTAAATTAGTTGTGTAGCTCCAGAATCAAAAGCATCCTCTCCCGAGCACTGTTCAGTGGGGATTTATAACTGATGGAAGGATCTGGAACAAGGTATGTCGGTGGCTTCACGTGGTTGTCGCTAGAATGTTCTACGCCCTTCTTGACAACCCTTCACACGTGACCAAATTCCACACACATATTTATACATACTAGTTTTATCATATTTTCCCCTAAAAGAAACGGCTGCAGCTTTCCTCTTTTTTTTTTTTTTTTTTTTGAGTATTACAGAATAGACTCTACCATTGAGTCCGGAGTGTCCAAGAAAGTCGATTTAGGCTTTCCTAATATTTAATTCGGACTCTTATATGTAAAAGGACAAAGTGGTCATTTTATCATTTTACGTGTCATATCTTTCCGTACTTTGTTTAGTAATTTGGACTCCATTTTTGAGTCCGGGATGTCAAAGAAAGTCAATTTAGACCTTCTCTGATTTCATTTTGGCTTTAGGGGTACCAGGGGTATTTTGGTCTTTTTACCCTTTTATGTGTCTTTATTTTTCGGGACCTCATCTCGTGTCGTGGACCTCACCGCTGGACTCAGAAGGTCCGAGATAGTAAGAATACACTAATAACTTGTAAATTTTGGGTCAAGGGTATTTTGGTCATTTACCCCTTACGTGTTTTTATTTTTTGGGCTCCATCTCATAAAACGGACCCTACCATTAGTCTCAGAATGTCTAAAATAGTAAAAATACACTATTCATAAGCTTAATTTGGACTTCATTTGCTCTATTTATGAGCCAAGGGTAAAATAATAATTTAACCTTATTTATTAAATAATTAAATTAATAATTTAATTATTTAATTATTTTTCGGGGGCCTTAATGCATAAATTTTCCCTCAGTTGGGCCACAGTAGCATTTCTAAAAACTTCTGGGGTCAATCCGTAAATAGGTAAAGTGTTGGTTTATTTTATTTTTAATTAATTAAATAAACCAAAGGGTTCGGTCCAATTTTAAATGAACCAGTCCGGTTCAATTGCAAACCAACCGGTTTAGCCGGTCTGCTTACATGTGGCTGACGTCATCATGACGTCAGCCCTATATCTCATTTTATTTAAACCGACACCCTAAACGGCATCGTTACATTTAATCGGTGGCAAGCCCAGAGCTGCCACCTGTCCGAGTCGACTCAGCCCCATTTTTAAAACGAGTTGACTCGTCTTCGTCTTCCCCACGAGACCCCCCCTAAAACCCTAATTCCCGAATTCCTTTTTCTTCTATTTCGTGCAGTTTGGATCCGTGGATCCTCACTGTTTTTGTCCCAAAATGTTCCTAAGGGATAAATGATTTGATTGGCATTCGTTTTGGAGTTTAAAACTCCTTCATATGTTGGGTTTTGAAGTGGATAATCCAAACTGTCATTTCGGTCGTTCATGGTTATTTCTTAACCAAACTTCATGGGATTTTGTTTGCTATGATCCCCTCTTCATGGGGATTCATATCTTGTTCCTAATCATCAATTTAAACTAAGTTTTAAAAAGGTTGGGGTGTAACCCGTAACCTGCAACTAAACATTTGAGGGTCATTTTTTGAGATTTTAGGTCGCGGTCACATGTTTTTATAACCTTCATGGCTTCTTCTTGGAGCCTTAATATACCATTTTTGGTTTAGTTGCCATGGGTTCAGACCTGCTTCATGCAAGGTCATCCATGGCGACTGCTCATGGGTTTCATGTTTTTAGGTGTTTTAAAGCTTAAATTTTCATGCTTGTTATGATTAGAATGTGTTCTTGACATTATATATATAAAATGGAAGCTTAAATCAGTTTAGATGTAGAGAAATTCTAGAGAGGGAATTTTGACAGTTTTGAACATTCTCACCTTTTTGGTTGGGGTTTTCCTCATTTTCTCTCTGATTTCCTTCCTCTTCTTCTCCTTCAGTTCCCTTCTTTTGGTTTCTTTCGTGAGAGATCAACATGCATTGCATGTTTGGCTTTTAAAGTAAGGGTAGCCGACCTCTCTCTCTCTCTTCATGTTCTCTCTCTCTTTACAACTATCTCTCTCTCTCTCTACGTTCTGAATTCTAGCCCTACACAGCTCTCCCATCTCATTAATTTTTTTCTTTTTACTTTTTCTTTTTCAACTTTGCATTAAATCTCATAAGATATTTATACATATATATATATACATATATATACATATACACATATATATAAGACACACACACACACATTCACACTTGTTAACCTTTTTACTTTTTAACTTTTTCATATTTCTTTCATTTAATATATATATACATATATATACATTTAATTAATACATATATATATATATCCATTTTCTTATAATAAATTAATTAATGTAATAATTAATTAATTATATATATATAATTTCCTTTTCCTCGTAATACGTGTCATGTGACCCGGTATCCCGGGTCGGGATATTACATTCTTCCCTACTTAAAAGAGTTTTGTCCCCAAAACTCGATCGCTCCTAATCCATAAGATTAGAAAATTTCTCGATCATCATTTCATCATTAACATATCTAGAGTTTAAATCTAAACAATAAGCATATATGACAGAATTTAAATATTTGATCATATACCTAATTATCCTTAGAGGCTTGAGCAGCTTCAGAAAATATATTGAAAACTCGCCTGTACCTCGTAGGTTCTTGAGTTCCTTTTTCTTTTTCAGCAGTCCGAGCCTGCGGCGTAGCCGATAAAGCTATAGCAGTAGGTTCCTTGGTAGCTGAACTCAATTTTGGGCATTCCCTGATACGATGCCCTGTTAGTCCACACTTGTAACAAACTCCAGTGCCTAGCCGACAAGGTGCAAAATGTTTCTTTTGGCAGTTAGGACATGTGGGAGTTTCTCCTGTTTTTTGACTAACATTGCCCTCCTCATTCACAGATGTAGCATTCCTGCCTCCTCCTGTTTTGGTCTTCTTCATTTGTTGAGGCATGGGGCTCATCTGTTTCTTATCCTTTTTCTGGGACAAGGCTATTCCAGCTCTCTCAAATATTTTGGCACGGTCCACAACCGCGTTGTATGTCGGAAGCTCAAAAGGTTCCAATCGATACCTAATGTTATCTTTGAGACCACATTCGAACTTCCTAGCTTTCAAATCCTCGGTGAGGATCATGTGTGGTGAGAAACGAGCTAGATTCATAAATTTAGTCTCGTACTCGGCCACCGTCATCATTCCCTGGGTTAGGGTTGCAAATTCGGCTATCTTTTGGTTTCTCAATGATCTTGGAAAGTACTTTTCATAAAACACTTCCAAGAACCTCTCCCAGGTCATGGGTGGTTCCCTATCTCTCTCCAAAAGCCACCACTCGTGTGCTGCATCCTTAAAAGTGAAAGCAGCGTAGGAGACTTTCTGTTCAGTTGTGCAAGGCATTATGGTAAAAATGCGCTCCATCTCTCTTACCCATGATTCTGCACTAATTGTCGTATCCAGTCCATCAAACCTAGGCGGTTTGAATCCTTGGAATGTTTTGTAAGTAGATGTGTTGGCTGCCTCAGCAGGTCGTACCAGATTTGGCGGAGGTTCAGGAGCTTGGACTGGTTGGGGCACTGGTTGGGGCACTGGTTGGGGCACTTGGCCCTGAGCTTGAATACCCGCCAATGTTCGGGCCATTGCTTCAATAAGATGCTCCATCCTATCCATTCTGTCCTCAGAACTCCCCGTAGTCCTTCTGGTATTAACCATTTTTGCTGAAAACACACATCCATTAGTTTTCTATCATATGTTCATTGCATAAAATTTACTTTTATTTACTTTCATGTTCTCAATATGGGATACATTTTATTATCCCTATTTCTTTTACTTAAACACGGGTCCCATACCCCGCTTTCTTACTAAACTCGTACTTCTAGTTACTTACTTATTCTATTGCAGGTCCCATACCCTGCCCTTACATTACATTACGTATCACGTACTTACATATCTAATTCATGAACTACGAGTCCCATACCTCGCCTTTACATTACATTACGTACTTCGCGTATCTATTTCATATAATGCGGGTCCCATACCCCGTCTTCATATCATAACATATACTTCACATAATCATTTCATATATCGCGAGTCCCATACCCCGCCTTTACTTCATATTACGTACTTCACATATTTAGGTAGCCTAGGACTTACCTAACTCAAAATTCTATTTTGAATCACTAAGTTGATCTTAAGTCAACCTAGAACTAATCTTAATCATTCTTAACTTAAACTTTAATTCAGTCTTTTCCCAAAAGACCTAATACCTAGTGCTCTGATACCATGTTGTCACGACCCGAAACCCACCTTAAGCGGATTACCGGATCGCGATCGTCGCCCCGAGACCCGAGGGCCCCGAGACAAGGCTCGCATATGCAGCGGTATCGAATAGATGTGCAACATACATTTTGCGGAAGCGTGAAAAACTTTTTCTTTTCTTTTCTCATTTTTAAATTATGCACATCCGTTCGGTACTGCCGCTCCATACATAGCATACATGGTTACACATTCAGAGTATAACTAAAAACTTAAGGACTTCATACATTCATACCATACATATTCGATTTCCCAGAGGGCTTATTACATGTCCTTACAATGTCTACTAATACAAAAGTACTATTAGAGTTCATAGATTTATGCAAAGAAACTATTTAACCATATCTTCCCAAAATCAGCAGATTCGTCATCGTCGTCCTTAAGTCAAGACTGCTGCTAATTACCTGAAAGGGGGGTCCGAACAAAGTCCGGGTAAGCTAATCTAGGCTTGTGAGCAATTCTAGTATTCGTCATGGGGTTTTTTCAATTAGCAGTGGTTTAGTACATAAGAGTTTGTAAAATAGTCACCGCCAATTGTTCGTATAATTGAATATAGAATATATGCATTCCTTGAAACATGTAGCTTTGAAATATTTAAAACATTCAAGCTAAACTTATACATATGAACTTTAAAACATATAACATATCATGTATTTCTTAAATAGAGTATATAAAACTCAAACATATGCATATTGAAAATGAGAGTAAAAACTTGCTTCCATTTTCAAATCATTTGTCATCTTATCACTTCCATTAGTGGAATCCGTTTCGAACCGGGCTCCCATATTACTTATAAATGGAGATATCTCATTTGCTTGGGGGATTAGATCCTGCTACCGGGCATTTCACATGACAGGTCAATGAGTTACAATAAGAACCCAAAATACTGACTATGTGGTTTTTGACAGGTCAATGGGATCCGAAGAAACCCAAAATACTGCTTGTGTGCTTATGCACCATTATCTTATAAAACATTTATCATGTGACTTATCTCATAGGTACTTTTCATAAATTCATAATAAACATTCGTATACTTGAAATAAGCAAATTCAGAATATTTAACAATAATTGCACTTTAACTAGACATGCTGAAAAGTATTTTGAAGGAAAACTGTTGCAGAAACCAATCACTAAGCATGTCACAATGGGGTTATAAAATAGAACAATTAAAAACTGCATCATGTAAATACTGAATTTGAAACTTCAAATACTTCATATCTTTGAACTTAAAACCTTTTTAAATCCATGGAGTTAAATCTCCAATTCAAACACAGGGTTACTCACCTTGTACTTCTAGTCCTGCTCTATTTGGGCGCTTTTCCCTTGGCTTTCTTTAACCTTTGAAGCCATTCTTGCAACGTTTCCGTATCCTCCTGTTTCTTAAGCTTTCTAGCTGCTAGTTGCTCCTTAGTGATAGTCTTGTAAATAAAGGGGCTAACACAGCACACTTCATTCGTTTTGGAAATCCGAATGCGATTTTGAATCAGCTGGAGCTGTTTTTCCAGTTTCTCCCGGAAAACTTTCTGTTTGGGATCCTTTGCTAGTTGTGCCCTCGTCATCATAGGAGTAACTTCTCGTTCTTGGCTCATTTTTGTGTTTAGTTAATTCTCTGTTTAAAAACACAATTTACCGTGTCAAGAAAATTAGATTTCTACAATCATACTCTTCTGGGAGTTCCATTAACTTTAATTTAAAGTTATTTACTTAACATGTTTACGTATCGTGTATTTTCGTATTTCATTTCTCGTACTTGCCTCAGTTTAGCACTTTGGCATTTCTTACATTTTTAGTCATTTGACAGATTCTATTTATCAAATTTTGTGTCTTTTTATTTTAGACATCTCTTTTGGTCGAATAGACTCTACCATTGAGTCCGGAGTGTCCAAGAAAGTCGGTTTAGGCTTTCCTAATATTTAATTCGGACTCTTATATGTAAAAGGACAAAATGGTCATTTTATCGTTTTACGTGTCATATCTTTCCGTACTTCGTTTCGTAATTTGGACTCCATTTTTGAGTCTGGGATGTCAAAGAAAGTCAATTTAGACCTTCTCTGATTTCATTTTGGCTTTAGGGGTACCAGGGGTATTTTGGTCTTTTTACCCTTTTATGTGTCTTTATTTTTCGGGACCTCATCTCGTGTCATGGACCTCACCACTTGACTCAGAAGGTCCGAGATAGTAAGAATACACTAATAACTTGTAAATTTTGGGTCAAGGGTATTTTGGTCATTTACCCCTTACGTGTTTTTATTTTTCGGGCTCCGTCTCATAAAACGGACCCTACCATTAGTCTCAGAATGTCCAAAATAGTAAAAATACACTATTCATAAGCTTAATTTGGACTTCATTTGCTCTATTTATGAGTCAAGGGTAAAATAGTAATTTAACCTTATTTATTAAATAATTAAATTAATAATTTAATTATTTAATTATTTTTCGGGGGCCTTAATGCATAAATTTTCCCTCAGTTGGGCCACAGTAGCATTTCTAAAAACTTTTGGGGTCAATCCGTAAATAGGTAAAGTGTTGGTTTATTTTATTTTTAATTAATTAAATAAACCAAAGGGTTCGGTCCAATTTTAAATGAACCAGTCCGATTCAATCGCAAACCAACCGGTTTAGCCGGTCTGCTTACATGTGGCTGACATCATCATGACCTCAGCCCTATATCTCATTTTATTTAAACCGACACCCTAAACGGCGTCGTTACATTTAATCGGTGGCAAGCCTAGAGGCTGCCACCTGTCCGAGTCGACTCAGTCCCATTTTGAAAACGAGTTGACTCGTCTTCATCTTCCCCACGAGACCCCCCCTAAAACCCTAATTCCCGAATTCCTTTTTCTTCTATTTCGTGCTGTTTGGATCCATGGATCCTCACTGTTTTTGTCCCAAAATGTTCCTAAGGGATAAATGATTTGATTGGCATTCGTTTTGGAGTTTAAAACTCCTTCATATGTTGGGTTTTGAAATGGATAATCCAAACTGTCATTTCGGTCGTTAATGGTTATTTCTTAACCAAACTTCATGGGATTTTGTTTGCTATGATCCCCTCTTCATGGGGATTCATATCTTGTTCCTAATCATCAATTTAAACTAAGTTTTAAAATGGTTGGGGTGTAACCCGTAACCTGCAACTAAACATTTGAGGGTCATTTTTTGAGATTTTAGGTCGCGGTCACATGTTTTTATAACCTTCATGGCTTCTTCTTGAAGCCTTAATATACCATTTTTGGTTTAGTTGCCATGGGTTCAGACCTGCTTCATGCAAGGTCATCCATGGCGATTGCTCATGGGTTTCATGTTTTTAGGTGTTTTAAAGCTTAAATTTTCATGCTTGTTATGATTAGAATGTGTTCTAGACATTATATATATAAAATGGAAGCTTAAATCAGTTTATATGTAGAGAAATTCTAGAGAGGGAATTTTGACAGTTTTGAACATTCTCACCTTTTTGGTTGGGGTTTTCCTCCTTTTCTCTCTGATTTCCTTCCTCTTCTTCTCCTTCAGTTCCCTTCTTTTGGTTTCTTTCGTGAGAGATCAACATGCATTGCATGTTTGGCTTTTAAAGTAAGGGTAGCCGACCTCTCTCTCTCTTCATGTTCTCTCTCTCTCTAGAGCTATCTCTCTCTCTCTCTACGTTTTGAATTCTAGCCCTACACAGCTCTCCCATCTCATTAATTTTTTTCTTTTTACTTTTTCTTTTTCTACTTTGTATTAAATCTCATAAGATATTTATACATATATATATATACATATACACATATATATATAAGACACACACACACACACCAGCCGACACACACACACACATTCACACTTGTTAACCTTTTTACTTTTTAACTTTTTCATATTTCTTTCATTTAATATATATATATACATATATATACATTTAATTAATACATATATATATATCCATTTTCTTATAATAAATTAATTAATGTAATAATTAATTAATTATATATATATAATTTCCTTTTCCTCGTAATACGTGTCATGTGACCCGGTATCAAGGGTCGGGATATTACAATATGTGAAAATAAGAATAGGAAAACCAATTAAATAAGTACAAAACTTATCCAAAGCAAATACTATAGCTAGCAACTCTTTTTCAGTAATAGAGTAATTCATCTGAGCACTATTTAAATTTCTACTAGCATAGTAAATGACAAAGAGCTTCCCTTCCCTTCGCTGTCCAAGAATAGCACCTAAAGCATAATCACTGGCATCACACATAATCTCAAAAGGCAAAGTCCAATCAGGTGGCTGCATTATGGGTGCTCAGGGAAGCTTGCCAATTAGCATTTTAAAGGCCTCTTGACAAGCTTGTGTCCACTCAAATGTGGCATCTTTGGCTAGGAGGTCACATACTGGTCTAGATATGGTGGAAAAATTTTGTATGAATCTCCTATAAAAGCCCGCATGACCAAGAAAAGATCTCACATCCTTTACTATCCTAGGTGTAGGCAATTTAGAGATTAATTCAATCTTAGATTGATCAACCTCTATTCCCCTAGAAGAAATAATATGCCCTAAGACAATACCTGAAGGTACCATAAAGTGTCATTTTTCCCAATTCAAAACCAATTCCTTCTCCTCACAACGAGTCAACACTCTCTCTAAATTCAATAGGCATGCATCAAAAGAAGATCCAAAAACAGTCACGTCATCCATAAAAACTTCCATGAAATTTTCATCCATATCATTAAAAATACTTATCATGCAACGTTAAAAAGTAGCAGGTGCATTACACAATCCAAATGTCATTCTACGAAAAGCAAAAGTACCGAAAGGACAAGTGAAAGTGGTTTTTTCCTGGTCTTCTAATGTAATTTCAATTTGATAATAACCAGAATAACCATCCAAGAAATAATAAAAAGGATGACCAGCCACACACTTAAGAATTTGATCAATAAAAGGAAGGGAAAAATGGTCTTTCCGGGTGGCAGCACTTAATTTTCTATAATCAATGCACATTAGTCATCTAGTGACAAGTTTTGTAGGGACTAACTCTCCTAGGTCATTTTTCACCACAGTAACACCTGACTTTTTAGGGACAACCTGTGTAGGACTAACCCATTTACTATCAGTAATAGGATATATGATTCCTGCATCTAATAATTTCAACACTTCATTTTTCACCACCTCTTTCATAGTGGGATTAAGCCTATGCTAGGGGTCTCTACAAGGGCTAGTTACTTCCTCCAAATTGATTTTATGAGAACAAACTAGGGGACTAACACCTTTTATATCAGCAATGCTCCAACCTATGGCTGACCTATGCTTATTTAAGGTCTGAATTAATTTCTCACCTTGAGACTCAAACAATTCAAATGAGATAATAACAGGAAAAGTATCACCAAGACCAAGGAAGGCATGCTTTAAACCCTTGGGAAAAGGCTTTAATTCAACTTTTGGTGGTTCCACACTTGAAGGAATTTGCTCTTCACTTTTTTTAGGCAACTCTTCAAACTTCGGTTGCCATGCCCGTGCTCCATAATCTTGAGTTCTGTAAAAAATAGCACAAATATCAACCACATCAGATGGGTTAGTAATATAATCAAACTCATAATTAACAATAAAATGCTCAAGGGGATCAAAATCATGAGTTGTAGGGACTCCCTTATCCATGAGTGAATCAATCATATACGTCTGGTGGCACTCGTCCTCCTCTTCTGGTTGTTTTGTAATATGAAAGATATTCACCTCGAGAGTCATGTTTCCAAAAGACAGCTTCATGAGCCCATTCCTGCAATTAATAAGAGCATTAGCAGTGGCAAGGAAAGGCGTACCTAAAATCAAAGAAAGTTTTGAAGTAGAGTCAACAATAGAGCTAGTGTCAAGGATTATGAAATCAACAGGATAATAAAATATATCAATTTGAATTAGAACATCCTCTACCATACCCCGTGGCGTTCTGACTGAACGGTCAACCAATTGCAATACCACAGAAGTTGGTTTGATTTCTCCCAACCCCATCTGCAAATAAATAGAATAAGGCATTAAATTCACACTAGCTCCTAAATCAAGCAAAGCTTGCCTAAACTCATGATTTCCAAAGCTGCATGCAATGGTTGGACAACCAGGATCCTTGTACTTGGGAGGAATCCTCTGTTCAATTAGAGCACTAACTTGCTCTGTCAGGAATGCTGTCTTCTTCACATAGTGCTTTCTCTTAACTGTACACAAATCTTTAAGAACTTTTGCATAAGTAGGAACTTGTTTAATCACATGCAAAAGAAGAAGATTAATTTTTACCTGCCTGAGATTCTCTAGGATTTCATTGTTAGGATCCAAAGTTCGCTTGCTTGATTTTAAAGCTTGTGGAAATGGTACCTTAATAGGGCTCTTTGTCACCTCTGGTTCCTTGGGCAGCTCGGCATTACTACTATCTTCATCCTTTTCCACATCCCCCAATTTGTCCATTGTTGGGATGTGTAATGACTTACTACTTTGAGTCACAATGGCGTTTGCATCCTTCAAATTCTCTTGCGCCATGTGTTGACCATGAGGTGTGGACTGAGCTTGGGAAAGGAATCTACCTCGCTCATTCACACTCAAAGAGCTCATCAATTTAGACACTTGGCTCTTTATCTCCTTGTTTTTTTCCATAGCCTGCGTAATCAAAGATTCAAACTTTTGATTAGTCTTACCTTGTGCTTCAATAAAAGCATGCAAAGTGTCTTCTAAAGAATTCCTAGAAAATGAAGGTGCATGATATGGTGCAGGGTATGATCTAGGGGGCTGTACAGGAGGCTGGTTTTCAGACTTCCAACTAAAATTGGGGTGATTGCGCCACCCCAGATTGTAGGTCTCAGAGAAGGGTGTGAAAGGCTTCTTGTACATACGTAAGGCATTACATTGTTCATCATACATCCCTCTCATCTCAGCAAATGTGGGACACTCTTGGGCGAGGTGATCTACCCTGCCACACACCGAACATGGTCTAAAAGACTCTGCATGATTAGCTAAGTGTGTTGGCTTTAAGTCCCTAGCCTTTAACACCTCAACTCCTTAGTAAGTATCTCCACCTTAGCCTTTAAGTTGTCCTCCTCCCTGAGATGGTAAATTCCACCACCATTTTCGTTCCCTGTAGGTCGTGACCTATTTGTGCTCTCAAGAGCACTAGGTCCTGTCCAAGTGTGAGCTTTTTCAGCAAGCTCATTTAGGTACTCTATGGCCTTATCAAGATCTTTCTGCAAAAACTCACCATTACACATCATTTCTACAAATTGGCGCTTTCTAGGTGTAAGTCCCTCATAAAAGTAACTTACTAGACGCCAACTCTCATACCCATGGTGAGGGCACATACTCAATAATTCCTTAAATATCTCCCAAGATTGATACAAAGTCTCACTATCTTTTTGTGCAAAAGTGAAGATCTGTCTTTTTAAAGGATTGGTCTTATGTTGGGGAAAGTATTTAATAAAGAAAACCTGAGTCATCTCATTCCACGATCCAATCGACCGTGGTCTCAGTGAGTATAGCTAACTCTTAGCTCTATCCTTCAAAGAGAAAGGAAAGAACTTAAGTCTCGCAATGTCATTTGTTGCATTTTGACTATGGAAAGTCACAACTATCTCTTTAAACTCCCTAATATGCACATATGGATTTTCATTTTCCAAACCATGAAATGTAGGGAGTAACTGTATCACCCCCATTTTAACATCAAGTTGGCGAGTATTGGGTGGAAACACGAGGCATGATGGTGTGGCTGTGCGTGTAGGGTGGAGGTAATCTTAAAGGGTCCTAGTGGGTTGATCCTCGTGTTCACTCATATTTTCAGAATTAGACGAATTATCAAACAAAAAATTAGAAAAAATAGAAAAATTAGACTCTAAATCTGACTCTAACACAGGCCTACAAGCAAATCGACCTAATGCATCCCTATACCTATTATACATGCAAGATAATAATAAAAAATAAATAAATAAATAAAATACGAAAAGAAAAATAAAATAAAATAATAACGCAGCAAGTAAAAAGAGGGAACGAAGTTACCACTGTCACGACCCGAAACCCACCCTGTGCGGATCTCGCATCGCGACCACCACCCTTAGGCCCGAGGACCCTTGGGCAAAGGCTCACATAGGTAGCGGTATCGAATAGATGTGCGACATGCGTTTTGCGGAAGCATGAAAAACTTTTTCTTTTCTTTTCTCATTTTTAAATTATACACATCCATCCGATAATGCCGCTCCATACATAGCATACATGGTTACACATTCAGAGTATAACTAAAGCTTAAAGACTTAATACATTAATACAATATATGTTCGGTTGCCCAGAGGGCTTAATACATATTCTTACACTGTCTACGAATACAAAATGTACTACTAGAGTTCATAGGCTCCTCAAAAGAAACTACTTAAACATATCTTCCCAAAAACAGCTAGACTCATCGCCATCGTCCTCAAGACCCTGTCTGCTGTGAATCACCTGAAAGGGGGGTCCGAACAAAGTCCGGGTAAGCTAATCTAAGCTTGTGAGAAATTCCAGTATTCGTTATGGGGTTTTCAATTAGCAGTGGTTTTTAGTACATAAGAGTTTGTAAAATAATCACCGCCAATTGTTCGTATACTTGAATACAGAATATATGCATTACTTAAAAACATGTAGCTTTGAAACATTTAAAGTATTCAAGCTAAACTTATACATATGAACTTCAAAACATATAACATATCATGTATTTCTTAGATAGAGTATATAAAACTCAAAACATATGCATATTGAAAATGAGGGTAAAAAAAACCTGCTTCCATTTCCAAATCATTTGTCATCTTATCACTTCCGTTAGTGGAATCCGTTTCGAACCGGACTCCCATCTTACTTATAAATGGAGATATCTCATTTGCTTGGGGGATTAGATCCTGCTACCGGGCATTTCACATGACAGGTCAATGAGTTACAATAAGAACCCAAAATACTGACTACGTGGTTTTTGACAGGTCAATGAGATCCGAAGAAACCCAAAATGCTGCCTGTGTGCTTATGCACCATTATCTTATAACACATTTATCATGTGACTTTTCTCATAGATACTTTTCATAACTTCGTAAAATATTCGTATACTTGAAATAAGCAAATTCAGGATATTTAACAATAATTGCATTTTAACTAGACATGCAGAAATATATTTGAAGGAAAACTGTTGTGGGAAAAATCAATCACTGAGCATGTCACAATAGTTATACAACAGAACAATTAAAAATTGAATCATGTAAATACTGAATTCGAAATTTCAAACATTTCGTATCTTTGCATTTAAAACCTTTTTAAATCCATGGAGTTAAATCTCCACTTCAAACACAGGCACTCACCTCGTGCTCCTGGTTTCGCTCTATTTAGATGCCTTTCCTTTGGCTTCTCTCAACCTATCATAATTTATGAAAGATTGCATGAATCTCATATATACTTACTTAACTTAAAATCTTACCCATACCCAGACTGTGCAAGATCAGATTCTTAGCTATATCATAGACTAGTTATTCATGTACTTAATGATAATAGTGTTACCTGTGGGGCTATTCTTGCAGCGTTTCAGTGTCCTCTTGTTTCTTAATTTTTTTCTCTGCCAGTTGTTCCTTGGTTATGGTCTTGTACATGAAGGGGCTAACAGAGACCACTTCATTCGTCTCGACAATTCAAATATGCTTCAGAATTACCTGGAGTTGCTTTTGCAAGCTTCTCCCAGAAGACTTGTTGTTTTGGGTCATTTGCTATCTGAGCCCTTGTCATCATTGGAAGAACTTCTCGTTTTTGGTTCATTTTCGTGTCTATTTAATTCTCTGCCTAAAACACAATTTAACGTGTCAGGAAAAATAGATTTCTACAATTATACTCTTCTGGTAACTCTATTAACTTTAAAGTTATTTACTTCATATGTTTATGTGTCGTGTCTTTTCTTATTTCATTTTCTTCGTACTTGCCTTAGTTTAATACTTCGGCAATATTTCAGTCCATAGTCATCTGACAGATGCTATTCATCAAATTTTATGGCTTTTTATTTTAGACACTTCTTTTGGTCGTATAGACTCTATTATTGAGTCCAGAGCGTCGAAGAAAGTTGGTTTAGGCTTTCTTAGAATTTAATTCGGGCTTTTATATGTAAAAGGGCAAAATGGTCATTTATCGTTTTACGTGTCATATTTTTCTATACTTCGTTTCGTAATTTGGACTCCATTTTTGAGTCCGGGATGTCAAAGAAAGTCAATTTAGACCTTTCTTGGTTTTTATTTGGCTTTTGAGGTACTAGGGATAATTTGGTCATTTTATCCCCTTACGTGTCTTTATGTTCGGGACCTCATCTCGAGTCGTGGACCTCACCATTGGACTCAGAAGGTCCTGAGATAGTAAGAATACACTAATAACTTGTTAATTTTAGGCAAAGAGCATTTTGGTCATTTACCCCTTTACGTGTATTTATTTTTCGGCCTCCGTCTCTTAAAACGGACCCTACCATTAGTCTCAGAATATCCAAAATAGTAAGGATACACTATTCATATGTTTAATTTGGACTTTATTTGCCTCATTTATGATTCAGGGGCAAAATAGTCATTTTACTTTATTTATTAAATAATTAAATTTATTATTTTATTATTTTTTCAAGGGCTTAATTGCATAAATTTTTCATTAGTTGGGCCACAGTATAATTTCATAATACAGTTGGAGTCAAACTGTAAATAGAGGAAGTCTTGGTTTATTTAATTTTAAATAAATCAGAAAAACAATTGGTTCGGTCCAAGTATAAGTGAACCGGTCCGGTTCAGTTGCAAACCAACTGGTTTATCCGGTTTTGTGCGTGTTGTTGACGTCATGATGACATCAGCCCTATCATTTTAAAGATTTTAAAACCTTATGAAACGCTGTCGTTTCATTTATTGGTGGCAAGCCCAGAGGCTGCCACGCGTCCGAGTTGACTCAGCCTCATTTAAACCGAGTGATGAGTTGACTCGTCGTCTTCCCCACTTCGACCACGACTGAAACCCTAATTATAGTTTCCCATTTCCTTCTATTTCTTGACTTTTTATTCACCAAATCTTCACTGTTTTCATCATCAATTGTTCCTAGAACATAAACAATTACTTTGGCATTCGTTTTTGGCTTCAAATCGATCTCATGGGTTCGGGCAGAGGGTTGATAACCCAACCTGCAACTCCTTCGTATATGCTGGTTTCTTGATGGTTTTTCATGAAGTTTAGCTTGTTTTGATCCCCTCTTCATGGGGATTTAGTTTTCGTTCATAAAGGTAGGTTTAGAAGCAAGTTTGTGGGGTTTGTTTTGGAAACCCGAAACTGTAACTCCATTTTTGGAGGGTTGTTCTTAGGTTTCTTGATCATGGATTTATGTTTTTAACATGCTTATAGGGTCTACTTGAGGTCTCTATACACCAAACAAAGTTTGGTTGCCATGGGTTCAGACCTGCTATAAGCAAGGTCCTCCCATGGCGGTTCTTCATGGGTTTACATTTTCTTGGTGTTTTTTAAGCCTAAATCATGCTTGACAGTCTTGTAAATATATATCTAGCATTATATGATCATATATAAGTCGAAAACAGTTCATATTCATGCTAAATTCTAGAGAGAGAAATATTAAAACTTTGAATATCTCTTACCTTTTTGCTACGGTTTTGATCCTTCTCACTCTCTGATTCTTCCTCTCTTCTTCTTAGTTTATCTCCTTTTGATTTCTTTCGTAAGAGAACAACATGCTTTGCATGTTTTGGTTTTTAAAGAAAAAGTAGCCGACCTCTCTCTCTCCTCCATTATCTCTCTCTCTCTGTCTCTCTCTCTCTCTCTCTCTCTCTCTACATGACTCCATAGCCCTACCTTAGCCTGCATTCTTTCTGCTTCCTTTCCCATCTCATAACTTTGCTTTTTCTCTTTTCTACTTTGCATTAAATTTTGTAAGATATTTTGTATATATATACATATAATATAACACACACACACACACACACACATGGAGACACACACACACTGCCGACACACACACACACACCTTGTGCACTGTTCATACTTTACACATGTATATTTTGTATTCTCTTTCCATTTTATACCTAATATATATATATATATATATAATAGTTTATTTATATTTTATACCTTATACTTTATACAATGTATCTAGGTATATATATACATAATATATATACCCACTTGTATACTTATACATGTTTATATACACTTGATAGCATACACACACAATACACATAATGTGTGTATATGTGTGTTTATTTAAATAAATTTTAATAATTAATTTTATTCTCATATAATAAATTAATTTATTATTTAATTAATTAATCCCCTTTTAAGTGTAAAACTTTTACATAATTTTTTGTTGCTTCGTAATGCGTGCCATATGACCCGGTATCCCAGGTCGGGATATTACAACCGCTTTACAAACTGCTGAAAAGAAAAACTATCTAATGATTCTTCTACCGTCTCCCCGGCAACGGTGCCAAAATTTGATTACGCCCAAAGAATAACGCGGTAGTTTTAGTGCAGCTTTGGGTTGTCGATTCCACAAAGAGACAGATTAAACGAATAAAAGACAGAATAAAGAAGCTGAAGAAAATATTAAATGATTAACGAGAAAATAAAAAGTGATTTTAAATGCAAATTAAAATTTAAACAACGTGATTAACGGAAAAAGTACTCAAATTAACGAACAGTAGAGTGTTGGGAATCCCTTGCACATATCCGATATTTTAATTATTTTTAATTCACTGATAACTCAATTGAGAATTTAATTCCAAAACCCCAATTGGAAGATATAGAATTATAAACCAAAATTAAACCAATTGTAACCTTTTGAAAAATCATTCATCACTTTTAAATCACGCAAATTGTTATCCACATTGAGAAAACCCAACGATGATAATATACCCAGGGAGCAATATTGTAGCAAAGAATTAAATCAATATAAATAATCAATTGATCCAAACATAATTAAAGAACTAATCCATTCAATAGAAAAAGCATGACTGAATCTATAAACGGAATAAACTCTATGATTATTCGGAGAGGAAAATACCAACAATAAAATCAAAGATTTTTAATAAATAAAAATCCAGTACATGAATCAAAAATAAATTAAAAATAACATCTAGTGTGCAAGTTCATCCCTAGCCGTACTTGAGAATTTAGTTACCCATACACATGACAGGCAACATAAACCTCAACAACCACACCATTCTTTTTCTCCTCTCAAAAACAGCGCGGTACGCATTGGTTTTTCCTGTTCTGCTTCCTGCCGCACGTCCAAAACAACCCTCCACTTCTGTTTTTTTCTTCTTTTAAAAACACAGCGTCGCCCAAGCTGTCACGACCCGAAACCCACCCTGTGCGGATTACCGGATCGCGACCGCCACCTTTCGGCCCGAGGGCCTCGGGGCAAGGCTCTCATGGGTAGCGGTATCGGATGGACGTGCTTCATGTGGTTGCGGAAGCGTTAAAAATTTTTTTTTTCTTTTCTCATTTGAAAATTTGCACATCCGTCCGGTACTGCCGCTCTTCACATTTCGGTATACCTGTATAATCATACATTCAGAGCATATCTAAAAACTTAACGACTTTATAATATTACATATCACTGCCCTGAGGGCTTAATACATAATTGTTATTGTTTACTACTACAGGAGTTCGTACTAAAAATTCACATGGCTTCATAAGGGACTACTTAAGTACAACTTTCCAAAATGGCAGATCCACCGTCTTCGTCTTCAAATCAAAAACTGCCTTTTGTCAAATACCTGAAAGGGGGATCCGAACAAAGTCCGGGTAAACTAATCTAAGCTTGTGAGTAATTCCTGCATTCGTCATGGGTTTTCAACTGGTAGTGGTTTAGCACATGTGATTTTATAAAATACTCACTACCAATTGCTCGTACATTTTAGAACACAGAATATATGCATTCTTAAAACAGATAGCTTGGAACATTTAAGGTATTCAAGCTGTACTTATACTTATGAGCTTCAAAACATATAACATCACATATAATCCTTAAATAGAGTATATAAAACTCGAACATATGCATTTCATAAAGCAGATAGTTTGAAACAATTGAAGTGTTCAAGCTAAACTCGTACTTCGTCGATAAAGTATATAAACTTTAAAGCACATAAATATGTATTTTGAAAATGAGGATAAAACCTGCTTTCATTTTCAAATCACTTTGTCATCTTTTCTCTTTAATTAGGTGGAATCTGTTTCGAACCAGACTCCCGTTTTACTGCAATGCTACAATGGAGATATCTCATTTTCCTGGGGGATTAGATCCTTCTACCGGGCATTTCTTCGTATCATAGTTGAATCCAAAAGGATTTCAACGTTATAGGGGGTGGTACTTAGTACCGTTTATCTATTAAAATATTTATCGCATGACTTCTTCAATAGATACATTCATGAGTATTTAAAACATAAATGTATAACTTTTTCGATAGAACTTTAAATACATGTGATAATCAAATTCAGAATATTTAAAGAGATTTGCATTTGATTTAGACATGCTAAACATTTAAAGAATAGGGTTGGATATAAAAGGCTCATCAAGCATGTCGTAACAGAATATTTTTAAAAGAACAGAAACATATGAAAACTGAATTTGATATTCAAAGGCTGCAATAACTTGTACTTAAAAACTTCTTCAATACAAATGGAGTCAAATCTCCAGTTCAAATGCAGGGTTACTCACCTTGGTCCTTTAGAGTTAGTGCTAAAAATTGCACCTTCCCACTTCCTCCGTAGTCCCTAAGAACAATCCATAACAATCTCATTAACTTCACATTACTGCGATATCACCTACTGATGCCTCTTAATTTATGCCTAGTTTGTATTAAGTCCTATCCTATTTACGGATATTCTATTAACCTTGCACGCACTTAATTCAACTCGTACTTTTAACCTACGACACAATTTAACGCGTTAGAGGTTTTATTTATTTCAACTTATACTCTTCTGGTAGCTCCATTAACTTTAATTTAAAGTCATTTACTTCACATGTTAACGCGTCGCGTCGTCTCGTACTTATTTCCCTGTACTTGCCTTAGCTTAATACTTTGGCAATGTTTCAATTTATAGTCATCTGACAGATGCTATTCATCAAATTTTACGTCTTTTCATTTTAGACACTTCTTTTGGTCGAATGGACTTACCATTGGGTCCGGAAGCGTCAAAGAAAGTCGGTTTAGGCTTTCTTAGAATTTAATTCGGACCTTTATATGTAAAAGGGCAAAATGGTCATTTATCATTTTACGTGTCACATTTTTCGTACTTCGTTTCATAATTTGGACTCCATTATTGAGTCCGGGATGTCAAAGAAAGTTAATTCAACCCTTCTCCAGTTTCATTTTGGCTTTAAGGGTACCAGGGGTATTTTGGTCATTTTATCCCTTTACGGGTCTCCAATTTTTCGGGACCTCATCTCATGTCGTGGACCTCACCTTTGGACTCAGAGGGTCCGAGATAGTAAGAGTGCACTAATAATTTGTTAATTTTGAACAAGGGGTATTTTGGTCATTTACCCCTTTTCGTGTCTTTATTTTCCAGATCCCATCTCGTAAAACGGACCCTACCATTAGTCTCAGAATGTTTGAAATAGTAAAAATTCACTATTTATTTTCTTAATTTGGACTTCGTTTGACTTGTTTATAGAGTAGGGGCATTTTGGTCATTTTGACATATTTATGGGTCTCAAATTTTTCGGGACCTCATCTCATGTCATGGACCTCACCAATGGATCCGGAATGCCCGAGATAATAAGGTTTGACTATTTATTCGTCCCATTCAGACTCCGTTTGACTTATTTGTGATTCAGGGGTAAAATGGTAATTTCCCCTATTTAATAAATTATTTCATTATTTTATTATGTATCAGGGTACATTTGAAATTTATTTTCAAAATTTGGGCCAGATTTGAATTAGGGTAAACAGTTGGGGTCAGAATTGAATTTTGAAAAGTTTTGGTTCAATTTCTGAATACTGTACAGTGAACCAAACGGCTCACTTGTGGTAACCCTAGACCGGACCGGTTATGCACTGAACCAGCCGGTTCAAGCTAACTCAGAGAACCGGTTTAAGAGGTCATGCTGACGTCATGATGACGTCAGCCCTAATTTAAAATTTTAAAATTCTTTGATTAAACGGTGCAGCTTCATCGCCCCGTTGGATCCGGTCGGTCCCGACCCGACCCAGACCCGGATCCAGTCCCGTCTTAACCCGATACGTCCCGCGATATTCCGGTCGTCTTCTCCGACGGTTCTTCCGACGTCGGCGTACGGACAGTGAGGTTTTCCTCACTATTTCTCGCGAATTTTACGTCCGTTTTTCAAGATTTTTATACC
This sequence comes from Nyssa sinensis, assembly GCA_008638375.1. Lineage (NCBI taxonomy): Eukaryota > Viridiplantae > Streptophyta > Magnoliopsida > Cornales > Nyssaceae > Nyssa > Nyssa sinensis. The sequence goes on from VIRR01000455.1 coordinate 209,782, forward strand.
GAAACATTTCTGGGACATTGGGCATCATTTTAAGGTCGGTTTAAACATCAGAATTTACGGTTTTTTTTGTCACCCATTTCGGTTTTTCGATCGGCTATCGTTTACTCTAGCATGGCCGGTTCTTGGTCGTTTTGGTTGATTTTAACAGATTTGGAACCTTTGCATCATCTCCTACACATACGTACGTGTAGAACTAAAGCCAAACTCAAGTTGGCTTAGACCCATTTTGAAGGTGGTCGGCCATGGAGGTTTTCATGGGTTTACTATTTTTTTGGTCATTTTCAAAGCCCAAAATCGTGTTTGACAACCTCATGAACATATATCTATCATCATATGTATATGCATAATTCAAAAACAGTTCCTAATACATCAAAATTTTAGAGAGAGAAAACATTGAAATTTTGCATATTTCTTACCTTTTCTCACTGTTTTCTCCCTTCCTCTTGCCCTGATTCTCCTTTCCTTCTTCTCCTCTTCAGTTTTCTTTTCTCTCTCTCTCTCTCTCTGTCTGTGTCATGGGTGAAGATTTTTCTTGTGTATATATATATATATACATACATATATGTTTCTCTCACTCCCATTCCCCATCCCAATCACAACCATACCTCCCATACCTTTTCTGATTTTGGCCTTACCTCACCTCACTTCCCACCATACTTCCTTGTCCCCCACCTACTTATTTAAAAAAATATATATCTACATATATATATATATATATAACATAATACACACACACACGGTTCACACATACACACACACACTGCACTATTCATTCTTCTACCATATATATATGCATATATATACATATATATATTTATTCATTTATTTATTTATTTATTAATGTATTTCAAGTATATATATATATACATGTATATATCTATATAATCATGCACAAATAGCTATACATGTTTGATCACTTGGTACATATTTTCTATTTATTTAATTAAAAATCAACTTCATAAACTAATTAATTAATTAAATTAAATCAATCAATTATTTCCCTTAAGTGTATATCATTTACACTAATTCTTCATCGCCTCGAATTGCGTGCCCTATGACCCGATATTTTTGGGTCGGGGTATTACACAAGCCTTTTCTATTCTTTTCTTTAAAACAGCCACCTGGACCCCACTTTTTCTATTTCCTATTTTATTTCTCCTAAACCCAGCCGTACGCCTTCTTGATTTCCTCCACCTGGACCCCATGTTTAATTGGGCTCTCACCCGAGCCCTCCAGCCCAAGCCAGCGCCGCACGCGTTTTCTTTTTATTCTAGCCTCCAGTGCCTCACGTCCAAGCCCATTCTGCACAGGCCCATTTTCCCTTGCGCCTCACTCGCTTCTGTAGCGCCGCACCGCACAAGCCCTCACGTCCTTTCCTTCTATTCTTTTTTTTTTTCTTTTCTTCCTTCCAATTTTTTAACCTAGCACTGCAACTTTAGACTTTTTTTCCTTTTTTCCTTTAGCCGGGCCCACCTTAATTGCTTCTCTTTCTTTCATTTTTTTATTTTTTTCTTTCTTACGCCTTGCTCACTCCAGCACCCACGTCCCCTCTTGACGTTTCTTTTTTTTTTTTCTTTCTTTCTTTTCTTGGCCTTGCGCAGCCTTGCTTCAGCGCCACATGCCCCCTTTGTTATTTTTTATCTTTTTTTTCTCTTGCCTTTTATTGAAAGTACCAAGTCCCTTAAGCCCAAGACGCACGAGTGATGCTTCAGGTTCTAACGTTTTTTCTCCAGGCCTCTTTTTTCCTACGTTTTTTTTTGCTGGGCTTTTTAGTTTGACTGGTTGGCATAAAATATGGGAATCATCTATCATGGATCGAGCTCACAGGCCTAATGAATAGTTTGTTTGGCCCAAGTAGTCCATAGATGACGGGCTGCTCCAATTTCTTCAAATCTGAAATAAAATGTAAATAATGACAATGAAGCCTAAAATCAACTAGAAAAAATGTTGAGTGTGAAACACAATTACAAACTATATCTAGCCAACAAATAATGCAATATTTGAGATTCACAATTACAAATATATCTCACTGTAAATAGAAATTAAATTAAATAATATCAATTATATCTCAACATTTCTATTCACATTTTAGCATTTTAATATAAAAATAGGGTATTTAGAGTGCACTTTCGCGCACTCATCACCACCCTTAGTTGAAAAGTTGAGCTTACCTTTACTGAAGCATTCTAGACCTTATAAGTTACCATGGTTGAATAAATATGGGGAGGTCAAGGTCAATAAACAAGTTTGGTGGCTTTTACCATTGGGAGGTATAGTGATGAGGTGCTTTGTGATGTAGTTCCTATGCATGCTGGCCATATTTTATTGGGGAGGCCACGGCAATATGATAGGAAGGTGATTAATGACGGGTTTAGGAACAGATATATCTTTGTAAAGTATGGAAAAACAATCAAGCTTGCTCCTTTAACCCTTAAAATAGGTATATGAGGACCAACTAAAGTTGAAAAGTGAAATTGAGCAAAAAAGAAAGGGTGAGGCCAAAACCTCAAGAAAAAGAGAGAGTGAAAAACAAAATAGAGAGGTGGCTGAGAATAAAGAAAAGAGAGTGGAGCCACGAGAGAAAAAAGAAAGAGAACCTGCAGAGAGAAAAAGAGAGACAAAGATGAGTTTTTAATGCAAACGAGAGTGAGGTTAAGAGGACCTTCTTCACAGATCAGCCTATGATTTTTCTTGTTTACAAAGAATCTTACTTTAATCTTGATGAAACTAACCAATCTCTTCCTAGTGTGGCTATTTCTTTGTTGCAGGAGTTCGAGGATGTATTTCTAGAGGAGATGCCAAGTGGGTTACCGCCTATTAGAGGCATTGAACATCAAATTGAATTCATACCTAGAGCTGTTATTCTAAACCGACCAGCCTATAGGAGTAATCCAGAGGAGACAAAAGAGCTTGGTTCAAAGGCAAGTTGAAGATTTGATGAGCAAGGGGTCCGTGAGAGGGAACATGAGCCCATGTGCAGTACCAGTGCTACTAGTTCCAAAGAAGGATGGGACTTGGAGGATGTGCGTTGATTGCAGAGCGGTTAACAATGTTACGATAAAGTATCATCATCCTATTCCTAGATTAGATGATATGCTTGATGAATGGCATGGCTCATGTATTTTTGGTAAAATAGATCTTAAAAGTAGATACCATCAAATTAGAAAGAAAGAGGGAAATGAATGGAAAACTGCTTTTAAGACTAACTATGGACTTTATGAATGGTTGGTTATGCCATTTGGACTTACAAATGCACCTACTACTTTTATGAGATTAATGAATCATGTATTGCATGCATTCCTAGGCAAATTTGTAGTCATGTACTTTGATGATATCCTAGTGTACAGCAAGAACTTAGATGAACATATTGAGCATTTAAGATGTGAAAAGTTGTATGCTAATTTTAAGAAATGTACCTTTTGTATGGAAAAAATTGTTTTCTTGGTTATGTTGTTAGTACAAAAGGTATTGAGATGGATGAAGAGAAAGTCAAGGCCATCAAGGAGTGGCTAACACCTAAAGGCATCATTAAGGTAAGAAGCTTTCATGGTTTAGCTGGTTTTTATAGGAATTTTGTTAAGGATTTTAGCACCATTGCTACACCATTCACTAAAATAATTAAAAAGAATGTTGAATTTCATTGGGGGATTGATCAAGCAAATGCATTTGCTAATATTAAAGAAAGATTATCTTCTGCACCTGTGTTAGCATTACTTGATTTTAACAAAACTTTTGAGATTGAATGTGATGCCTTGGGAATAGGAATTGGAACCATTTTGATGCAGGATAGGCAACCTATAGTCTTCTTCAGCGAGAAGCTAAGTGGGGTGGCCTTGAATTACCCTACTTATGACAAAGAACTTCTCTTGTTTGCGCTCTAGAGACGTGGCAGCACTACCTTTGGCCTAAGGCGTTTGTGATCCACACCGATCATGAATCATTGAAGTTTCTCAAGGTTCAAGGTAAATTAAATAAGAGACATGCTAGATGGATGCAATACATCGAGACATTTCCTTATGTCATCCATTACAAGGTAAGGGAAAGAATGTTGCTGATGCTTTATCATAGAGGTATGTACTTCTTACTTCTATAAGTGCGAAAATGCTTGGGTTTGAATATGTGAAAGATATGTATGCCAATGATACTGATTTTTCTAATGTGTATATGTTGTGTGATATAGCAGCATTTGGTATGTTTCACAAGCATAATGGCTATTTGTTTAAAGAAAGCAAATTGTGTGTGCCAAATTGTTCAATGCGTGAATTATTGGTGTGTGAGGCACATGGTGGGGGATTAATGGGGCACTTTGGTGTCAGGAAAACCTTATAAATTTTACATTAACATTTTTTTTTTTGCCTAGGATGAGAAGAGACATCACTCGAATATGTAATAGGTGTATTACACGTAGAAAGGCCAAATCTAAGGTTTTACCACATGGGTTACCCATGCCTAGTGAGCCTTGGGTAGACATATCTATGGAATTTGTTTTGGGGCTGCCTAGGACAAAAAAGAGTAGAGATTCTATTTTCGTGGTAATGGACAAATTTAGTAAAACGGCACATTTCATTCCATGCCATAAAACAGATGATGCCACAAGCATAGCTGATTTGTTTTCAAGGAAATAGTATGACTCCATGGTGTACCTAGAAGTATTGTTTCTAATAGGGATGTTAAGTTCCTTAGCCATTTTTGGAAGGTTTTGTGGGGAAAATTAGGTACCAAGCTTTTATTTTCGACTACTTGTCATCCACAGACTGACGGACAGACTGAAGTAGTCAACAGGACTCTAACTCAACTCTTAAGCACTGTCATTCAAAAGAATTTAAAAACTGGGGAGGATTGTTTGCCATTTATAGAGTTTGCATATAATAGGACTATGCATACTACTACTTCTTATTCTCCCTTTGAAATTGTTTATGGTTTTAATCCACTTACTCCTTGAGATTTGATGCCTTTAACTATTGCTAACAGAAGTAGTTTGGATGGTTACAGGAAGGCCAAATTGGTGAAGTCAATTCATGAAAGGGTATAGCTTCAAATTGTGCAGAAGAATAAAAAGTTTGCTTCCCAAGCCAATAAAGGGTGAAGACGTGTCATCTTCGAAACCTGGAGATTGGGTTTGGATTCCCATGCGCAAAGAAAGATTCCCAGCCCATCGAAGAACTAAATTGCATCCTCAAGGAGATGGACCTTTCTAAATCCTTGAGTAAATTAATGATAATGCTTATAATGTGGATGTTCCATGTGAGTATAATGTCTATGCTACTTTCAATGTTTCTGATCTTTCTCCCTTTGATGCAGGTGACGATTCGAGGTCGAATCTTTTGAGGAGAGGGGGAATGATAGGGCACTATTGTCACATCCCCCAGACCCACCCTGTGCGGATTTGGGGCACGTGACAAAGGCCAGTTAGGCACCCATCGGGTTTTATCAGTTTTTTTTTTCCTTTCTTTTGAAAGCAAAACCCCGACGGTAATCCTAACCACAGGCCATTCCGATATAAATCCCAAGCATAATGCATTCGACATATATAAATTTAAGCAGCGGAATTTTCACAAGAGAATGCATACATATATACTTGGGCAGAGCATTCAGGATACATCATAGTCAGTCCTATCTTAATCAAGATTACAAAACAGTTTCACCACAAAAGGTCATAATCTGTTCAGTTACACAAAAAGTACAAAAATGGTATAGATTCACAAAAATGGGTTATCATTTTATCTGGGGGTCTCCAACATTTTCCCCCTAAGTCCTGAACCTGCTAAACCTGTCCATCTGAGAGTTTCCCTGAAATTATTAAAATAATGGAATGAGCTTTAAAAAGCCCAGTGAGTAACACAGATATCCAGGCAAGAGTTTCGAGTTCAATCTTTGCTTAAATCACATGGTAATTAAATCAGTTGGAATTTATCATTCAAATAATCCAAGACAAGCTCAATAGATCAAAACAGAATAACGGTTCAGAATGCCAGCATATCAATCAGAAGTATAGTTAATCATTTGAGAAACTAAAAACCATGTCATCGGTGATAAAAGCATGCATTTAAAACGATTGCATTTAAAACATATGGTATTCGAAACATTTTAACGGATCAAGGAGCAGTAATTAAACAGTGTCAGAAGTTACTCACCTTCAATATTTGAGTTTGAAGCTATGAACGGAGCCTTCCTCTTTTTCTCCTTAAGCCTAAAACAATTCATAGAGATTTATCAACTCATGACCTTAGACTGAGTAAGTCTACCCTATAATGGGTTTCATGGAACTAACCTATAGTGGCTAGTTCATAGGTCTTACCTCTTAAGCATTTGGCTTTGGGTTTCAGTGTCTTCACACATTTATCGGTTCTGATTTTCATAATATGGACCTAACCATTGAATTCGGAAGGTCGAAGAAAGTCAATTTAGACTCTCTCGGCTTTTAAATCTGGGTTCGGGTATATCAGGGGTATTTCGGTCATTTTGCCGTCACATAATTTCTGTCTCGGATTCGTCATCTAATCATGTATATAATCTCACAATGTGTCAGGTCTACCACTGGTATTAATTCCGTTTTAATCGGACTTCATTTGGGCCTTGTACAGTGTCAGGGGTATTATGGTAATTTCATATGTTGTATTTTTCGGTACTTTATTTGCTATTACGGACCTCACCATTGAGTCCGGAATGTCCAACATAGTTAAAATGGACTATCCTTCTGTGTAATCTGGCCCTATGTGTCATTAGGGGCAGTACGGTCATTTACCCTTTACATGTCTGTATTTTTCGGGACTTGGTTTCACAAATCGGACTTAGCCATTGAGTCCGGAATGCCCTGAAATAGTAAGATTACACTATTCATTCATTAAATTCGGACTTGGTTTGACTTGTTTAAGGTCCAGAGGCAATATGGTAATTATTCCCTTTTAATAAAATAATTAAATAATTATTTCATTATTTTATTTAATTTTTCAGGGGTATAATTGCATAAGATTTTCAAAATCTGGGCCTTAGTGTGATTCTGTTAAACAGTGGGGGTCAGTTTGTAAATATTTAAAAATTCAAAACTGAACCAAAGGGTTCAGTCTCTTTGCAACTGAACCGGTTCGGTTCATGACCGGTTCTGTTACATTGCTGACGTCATGATGACGTCAGCCCTAAAATAATTTAAAAACCAGTATTCCAAAACGACGCAGTTTAATTAATGTGGTGACCGTCTCCTGGACAGACACGTGTCCGAGTTGGCTCGGCCTAACTCATCTCGACTCGGTCAACTCGGCCGAGTCAACTCTGTCTTCCCCACTAACTGAATCTGTCACGACCCGAAACCCACCCTATGCGGATTTCGTGTCGCGGGGCCGACCCTAAGGCCGTCCCTACTTTTTCCATTCCTGTATCATAGTACTAATATGCAAAGTACCAAATTCTTAAAACAATAACAACGGAAGTTTATCACTACAATAGTCAGCGGAAGTCTTAACATACATCATATGGTTTTACAGTACCCAGTCAAAACTAAACATAACCAGCACCCGTGGGTGGTGAATACATGGGAGAATTAAAACATAGTCTGATACAATTCTTCAAAATATCCCCCTATGCTTCCAGACTCCTATTGGGGTCTTGCGGTGTCATTACCTGAAAAGGGGTAAGTAGGGTGGAATGAGCTACAAGAGCCCAGCAAGTAAATACAGATCTCCGACACTGGTATCGAGGATCATAAAAGAATATGAATCCAAGGATAAGAATATGATAGCCAATCATAAAAATAAGATGCTATAATAGCCAATGGAAACAATTGTCATGATGGCAAATGAACAGTGGAATCACAATGTGTAATCAGTAGGAATGGCATAACAATGTCCTGAAATTCTCGACGATAATACAATAACAAGAAATTTCTGCCAATATAATTGATCACAATAAATCAATAAAGGAATATCTCGCAATACAAGATAATCACAAGAATAATGTAATTCAACAATTATAGTTGAGCAATCGTGTAAGAGATGCTTTTATTCTATGTCAGGGCTTAGCACGCCCTCGGTCCTTGGGGGCCCGGTTTACCCCCTTCAGTGCATTCCAATGTATGGCCACATGTCCGTTCACGGACTCGACCCGAAGGTCTTCAGTGTATTTAAAAGCATCGGATGGATATTGTGACTGAGCACAAATCCAGTATACATAAACATTTCATGATCATAAGTGATTCCATAGAAGTATATAAAAATGGAATATCATCAATTCAATGGAAATATAACAATAGGCATTTCAAATCACGGTTCAACATGATAACAATAGTACAACAATAAATCAATGTCCACTAGATAGAACAATATCACATTGTGGAGACAATAACATCAGATACGCTCAGGAGTACAAGTTTGGCAGTAAAAGAATGAACTTGGCTTGACAACACCACATGGAAGAGAAAGGGTATCTACTTACCTCTAATGAAATCTTAGCTTAGAAATTCGTGAGTGGGCCCTTCCCCTTCAAGTTCCCTATATATCAATAAACGTGTTTCAGAATAAATGTTTATTCATCAATCTTACGTCTCGTCATCTTAAGTATCTCTAATGCCAATTTAGACTTCACCATTGAGTCCATAGGGTTCGGAATAATAAAAATTCACTAGTTCTTTAATTTAATCGGAGTCCATTTGACTCACTTATGAAGTAGGGGTATTTTGGTCATTTTTACAAGTCGTAACTTTTCGGGACTCTGTCTCGTGAAACGGACCTCACCATTGGACTCAGAGCATCCGAGATAATAAAAATCGACTAATCATTTACCTTATTTAGACCTCGTTTGACCCACTTTTGAGTCAGGGGTAATTTTGTAAAATTAACATTTTTCTGTTGGGCCTTAGTGTAATTATTCAAAACTTTTGGGGCCGGTTCATAAATCCCATAAGCTGCGGTCTGAACCAGTTGGTTCAGACCCCAAAACCCTAAACCGGTCAGCCTTTCACCTGAACCAAACGGTTCAGTTTCATACAAGAACCGGAATACAATAACCCAATTCCCTATCCCTATCCATGGTTCGGTTAACCCCTAAACCCCATTTCTATTTATTGTCTCTGCAACCAAACAGCCCAATTGATTTTAATTTTTCATTCAAAACGACATAGCATCACTGCCCCTAATCATTTTCGGTCGGGTCCCGACCCGGTCCGACCCAAACCCGGTCCCGTTATGACCCGAAGAAGCCCCCGACTATCCGGTCGTCTTCTCCGGTTGGTTTTCCGACCACGGTCGCCGGAACAATGCAATTCCTCACGGATCTTCATGGTTTTACGTCCAAAATTCACTGTTTTTATTCCCAATGAAATCTAAGATTGCAAGGAATATTTTAGGACTGTTTTTAACCTCCAACCTCATCGGTTTCATGCACCCATTCCCAGTTTCCGGCGTTGCACCGGCGAGGGAATAACCGGCCATAAAATGGCCATTTCTTGACCATTTAATCTAATTCAAAGTGTTTTGAGATCCTGGGGTAATTTCCTATGCATATGATGGTTCAATTTTCCATTTAGGTTCACCTATTTTAAATCACCATTTCTAACCGAAACTCAATTTCTTTCTTTTTCTTTTGTTTTTCCTTCTTTGTTTCAGATCCTACTATTCCAGTAAGCAATTCTATAATTATACAAAATGAATTTAAAGAACAAAGGCGCAGGGGTTTACCTGTTCTCAAGCAACTGCTATACCTCAATTTTCAGCTTTCTCTCTCTATCTCTAAGTCTGATTCTATTTTTTTCTCTTTTCAATTACCTTCTTTATTCCTTAACCGACCCTCAGTCGGTGGCCCTTGCCACCTGTAGCTGCGGTGGCAGCATACCCGAGCACCCAAGACACCTCACCAAATTTTCTTATATATATATATATATATACCGTACTCAAATTATATATATACATATGTATTCATGAGATCACTTAATACATTATTATGCATACATATTCATATACACATATCCATTTAATTATGCAACGTAACTTAAAACAGTTCGGGTTTTATTATTGTATCGACTTACCTCGATATTTGTGCCGTACCTCGGGTCGGGGTATTACATCCTTACCCCCTTAAAAATAAGTTTGTCCCCAAACTTAGCATACACAACTATGAAAATAATTGCGGATATTTGGCGCGTATGTCATCTTCCCGCTCCCAGGTAGCTTCTTCTATCTGATGGTTCCTCCACAGGACCTTGACTAATGGAATAGTCTTGTTCCGTAGAACCTGATCTCGATGATCCAAAATCTGCACTGGGTGTTCTATATAGCTCAGATCCTCTTGAACATCTAGAGGCTCATGTTTAATTACCTGGTCTTCACTCTGTACACATTTCCTTAACATTGAAACATGGAATACGTCATGTACATGTGCTAACTCCGGAGGTAAGACAAGTTGGTAGGCTACAGGCCCAATTCTCCCCATGATCCTGAATGGTCCAATATACCTTGGCCCTAGCTTCCCTCGTTTGCCAAACCTCACCACTCCCTTCATGGGCGACACTTTCACAAACACGTAATCGCCCACTGTGAACTGCAACTCTCGTCGGTGGACATTCGCATAGCTTTTCTGTCGACTTTGAGTTGCTAGTAAACGTTGCTTGATCAGTTGTATTTTCCCGGTAGTCTGTTCTACTATTTCTGGCCCATAGAGTTTCCTTTCACCCACCTCTGTCCAGCACAGCGGTGATCGACACTTCCTGCCGTATAACGCCTCATATGGTGCCATACCGATACTAACTTGATAGCTATTATTGTATGTGAATTCTACCAAGGGCAACTGATCTTCCCAACTTCCTTTAAAATCTATGACACAGAAACGTAACAAGTCTTCTAAAGTCTGTATTGTTCTTTCTGACTGTCCATCAGTCTCAGGATGGTATGCAGTGCTAAAACTCAGCTCCGTACCCATAGCACTCTGTAGACCTCTCCAGAATCTTGACACAAACCGTGGATCTCTATCAGATACAATTGAGACTGGAATTCCATGAAGTCTAACAATCTCTCGGATGTATAACTCGGCTAGTCGCTGTAGGCTTTGTGTCGTTTTAGTTGCCAGGAAATGCGCTGTTTTAGTTAACCTATCCACGATCACCCATATCGAATCATTCCCTCTTACTGTCTTTGGTAACCCTGACACAAAGTCCATTGTAATGTGTTCCCATTTCCACTCAGGAATCGGTAGCGACTGCAAAAGTCCTCCCGGCTTCTGGTGCTCTACCTTGACCCGCTGGCACTCGACACATTGTAATATGTACTTGGCTATATCCCGCTTCATCCCAGACCACCAATAAGTACCTTTAACATTGTGATACATTTTGGTGCTCCATGGATGTAAAGCGAATCTTGAACTGTGTGCCTCATCCAGAATCTCTTTCGTGAGCTCGGGCATGTCGGGTACGCAGATCCTACCCTGGTAGCACAACATCCCCTCTTGTACAGTAAACTCAGAGTCAATGCCTGTCTCGGCTTCTTGACGAAGCTTAGTCAACCTCTCATCATGAGTTTGCTGCTCTTTGATCTTGTCCACAATCGATAGACTGATTGTGACGTTGGCACATCTTGCCTCAGAGATGGGCAAAATTACCTCTATTTCCATACTTTCCAAGTCTTTCAGTATCTCGGTCTGTATTGTTAACAGGCAAGCCATACTTCCTGATGACTTCCTACTCAAAGCATCAGCTACCACATTTGCTTTCCCCGGGTGGTATTGTATGCTGACCTCATAGTCCTTTAACAGTTCCAACCAACGGCGCTGTCTCATATTGAGCTCTTTCTGTGTAAACAGATACTTAAGGCTCTTATGGTCAGTAAAGATCTCACACGTGGTTCCATACAAGTAATGCCTCCACATTTTCAAAGCGAAAACAATAGCTGCCAGCTCGAGATCGTGTGTCGGATAGTTCCCCTCGTGGGGTCTCAACTGTCGTGAAGCATACGCTATCACCTTTCCATTCTGCATCAACACACACCCCAAGCCTTTGAATGAGGCATCACTATAAATCACAAACCCGTCAGTTCCATCCGGCACTGTTAATATAGGGGCTGTAACTAGACGTTCCTTCAATTCTTGAAAACTCCTCTCTTGCTCCTCGGTCCAGTCAAAAGGAACACCCTTCCTAGTCAGTTGGGTAATTGGCGTAGCTATCTTGGAGAAGTCTTTCACAAATCTCCTATAGTAGCCTGCTAACCCCATGAAACTTCGCACTTCTGTGACGCTAGTGGGTTGAGGCCAATTCATGATTGCTTCAATCTTTTTCGAATCGACAGAGATTCCTTCCTTACTGATCACGTGTCCCAGAAATTCTATACTAGGGAGCCAGAACTCACACTTCTTCAACTTAGCGTACAACTTCTGCTCCTCTAGCTTCTGTAGAACTCTCCTCAGATGTACCTCGTGTTCTTCCTGGTTCTTAGAATAAACCAATATATCATCTATGAACACAATCGCGAAGTCATCCAAGTACGGCTTGAATACACGGTTCATCATATCCATAAATGCAGCTGGGGCATTAGTCACCCCAAATGGCATAACAAGAAACTCATAATGTCCATACCGTGTTCTAAATGCCGTCTTCTGAATATCAGCGGGCTTGACCTTCAGCTGGTGATAACCGGATCTCAGGTCAATCTTCGAGAACACTTGTGCCCCCTTCAACTGATCGAACAGATCATCTATTCTAGGCAGTGGATACCTGTTCTTGACGGTAACCTTGTTCAGTTCACGATAGTCAATACATAACCTCATGGTTCCATCCTTTTTCTTTACAAATAATACAGGTGCACCCCATGGTGATGAACTAGGTCGTATAAAACCTTTGTCCAATAATTCCTGTAACTGGAGCTTCAGCTCTTTTAATTCTGCTGGTGCCATCCTATATGGGGTTTTGGATATTGGTGTAGTGCCTGGCAATATATCAATGCAAAACTCTATCTCCCTATCTATGGGCATCCCCGGAAGATCATCCAGAAATACCTCGGGAAATTCCCTGGCAATAGGAATCTTCCCTAGTTCAGGCTGCTGTGAGTCAACATTTTGGACACTACATAAGAACCCGTGGCATCCCTTGCGAAGCAGACGCCTAGCCTGGATAGAGGAAACAAAGTAGGGTGGTGAAGCCACCCCTGTCCCTTTAAAATCAACGATCGGAAATCGAGGATTTTGTATGAGAACTCGCTTGGCCTCACAGTCTATCGTGGCGTAGTTGGCGGTCAGCCAGTCCATTCCAAGGATAACATCAAACCCACAAATTCCCAATGGTATCAGGTCAGCTAGCAATTGTATATCCCCAATCTGTATTGCACAATTCTTATACATGGTATCTCCCAACAAAGATTTCCCCGATGGTATAGAAACATTCAGTAAATATCCTAAGGGTTCTGTCACTATGTTCAATCTAGCAGCATATGTAGGGGATATAAATGAATATGTAGATCCAGTGTCAAATAAAACACGAGCAGGCTGTGAGCAGACTAAAAGGGTACCTGCGACTACAGAGGTTGTAGCTTGCATGTCTCCTGGCACGATGGAGAAAACCCGTCCTGCTTGCTGCTGGACGCTTCCTTGTCCACTCCTCTGGATCTGAGATCTAGGTGCTGCTGCTCCAGGTCCCGGCGCTTTAACCGAAGTAGCACTTGTCGTGGCCTGACCCTTCTTGGGGCAATCCCTCGCAAAATGTCCTTCCTGGCCACAGTAGTAACAAATATTGCTATCCTTGAGGCACTGGCCTTTATGGACCTTCTCGCAACGAGGGCATTTGATTGCACCCTCCTTAGTGTTGCCCTGTTTCTTCTGACTGGACCCTGTTGCTTGTGACACAGCTCCAGGTCTGGTAAATGTGGGTCCCAGTCCGGAAGAAGAAGGCCCTTGTCTCTTATTCTGATTACCTCCCTGTTTCTGATTCCCCCTTCTCTTGGCGAATTCCTCGCCACTCCTCTCTATGATCCGAGCTGTCTCTACCACATCATCGTAGGTAGCCAGACGATGGGGCACCAGTCTATCCTTGATGGACCACCTCAATCCCTCCTCAAACTTACGAGCTTTTCGATTCTCATTATTGATAGCCTCTGGGGCAAACCTGGCCAATTCAGTAAATGTGGCCTCGTACTGCTCCACCGTCATATTCCCCTGATGCAATGGCATGAACTCAGCAACTTTTCGGTTTTGTACTTCTTGGGAAAAGTACTTCTTGTAGAAGATCTCGGTAAACCTCTGCCAGTTCATCCCTGGTTCTCTAGCCTTCTCATTTATCCACCACTTATGGGCCATTCCCTTGAGCATATATGTGGCATAAGCCACTTTCTGAATGTCAGTACACATCAGGATGTCATAAATCCTGTTCATTTCTAACATCCACTCTTCAGCTTTGGTGGCCCCACCCGTACCATCAAATATCGGGGGTTTCATTTTCTGAAACGTTCATATAAGTATGCAGGGTCTCGCTCGTTCCCCTGACGACCACCAATGTTGCCGCCTATATTGATAGGCTGCTCCTGTTGTTCCAGTTGTACCGGTCGATCAATACCGGCCTGCATCCGTGGCAACGACTCAATGACGCCCTGCATCAACCTTTCCAACTGTTCTAGACGATCCATAGGCAACGGACCTTGCCTTGTGTTTACCATGTCTGTAAGAATAACCAATGAAGATAACCAATGAGAGGATCAGTCAATGTGTAAGATAACAATCAATGCCTCTAGAACATAAACGTCAGTTTTATCTAACCATTCTAATTCTAGTCCTATCTCCCATGACTCACAGTCGAACCTATAGCTCTGATACCAAGCTGTCACGACCCGAAACCCACCCTATGCGGATTTCGTGTCGCGGGGCTGACCCTAAGGCTGTCCCTACTTTTTCCATTCCTGTATCATAGTACTAATATGCAAAGTACCAAATTCTTAAAACAATAACAACGGAAGTTTATCACTACAATAGTCAGCGGAAGTCTTAACATACATCATATGGTTTTACAGTACCCAGTCAAAACTAAACATAACCAGCACCCGTGGGTGGTGAATACATGGGAGAATTAAAACATAGTCTGATACAATTCTTCAAAATATCCCCCTATGCTTCCAGACTCCTATTGGGGTCTTGCGGTGTCATTACCTGAAAAGGGGTAAGTAGGGTGGAATGAGCTACAAGAGCCCAGCAAGTAAATACAGATCTCCGACACTGGTATCGAGGATCATAAAAGAATATGAATCCAAGGATAAGAATATGATAGCCAATCATAAAAATAAGATGCTATAATAGCCAATGGAAACAATTGTCATGATGGCAAATGAACAGTGGAATCACAATGTGTAATCAGTAGGAATGGCATAACAATGTCCTGAAATTCTCGACGATAATACAATAACAAGAAATTTCTGCCAATATAATTGATCACAATAAATCAATAAAGGAATATCTCGCAATACAAGATAATCACAAGAATAATGTAATTCAACAATTATAGTTGAGCAATCGTGTAAGAGATGCTTTTATTCTATGTCAGGGCTTAGCACGCCCTCGGTCCTTGGGGGCCCGGTTTACCCCCTTCAGTGCATTCCAATGTATGGCCACATGTCCGTTCACGGACTCGACCCGAAGGTCTTCAGTGTATTTAAAAGCATCGGATGGATATTGTGACTGAGCACAAATCCAGTATACATAAACATTTCATGATCATAAGTGATTCCATAGAAGTATATAAAAATGGAATATCATCAATTCAATGGAAATATAACAATAGGCATTTCAAATCACGGTTCAACATGATAACAATAGTACAACAATAAATCAATGTCCACCAGATAGAACAATATCACATTGTGGAGACAATAACATCAGATACGCTCAGGAGTACAAGTTTGGCAGTAAAAGAATGAACTTGGCTTGAAAACACCACATGGAAGAGAAAGGGTATCTACTTACCTCTAATGAAATCTTAGCTTAGAAATTCGTGAGTGGGCCCTTCCCCTTCAAGTTCCCTATATATCAATAAACGTGTTTCAGAATAAATGTTTATTCATCAATCTTACGTCTCGTCATCTTAAGTATCTCTAATGCCAATTTAGACTTCACCATTGAGTCCATAGGGTTCGGAATAATAAAAATTCACTAGTTCTTTAATTTAATCGGAGTCCATTTGACTCACTTATGAAGCAGGGGTATTTTGGTCATTTTTACAAGTCGTAACTTTTCGGGACTCCGTCTCGTGAAACGGACCTCACCATTGGACTCAGAGCATCCGAGATAATAAAAATCGACTAATCAATTGATTACACATTGTGAAACCCACCCTGTGCGGATCTCGGATTGCAACCGCCGCCTTCAGGCCCGGGAGCCTGAGGGCAAGGCAAAACATGGGCGACGGTATCGAATAGCGGTGCGGCCTTGATTTGCAGAAGCGCGAAAACCCTTTTCTTTTTTTCTTTTTTTTTTTATTAAAAATCTGTTAAAAAAAACTTTCGCACAGCCGTCCGGTACTGTCGCTCTTCATAGCGGTACACATGAATAATCACATCAGAGCATACTAAAATTAAAGTCTTATACATAATACATATTCGAATGCCTCAAGGGCTTAAGTACATATTTGGTTGCCTCTTGGGCTTAAATACATAATTGTCCAAAAGTACGACATCAAAATTCGACCAACCATAGGCCCTAATACTTCCCAAAATATATCCAGAATCCTAATGGAGCTGCCTATCATTTCTCCCCAAATTGGGCAAGGGTCCACCCATCGTCATCACCTGAAAAATGTTAGGGAATGGGGTGAGCTTCGAGAAGCCCAGTGAGTAATTCTAACATCTGTCATGGGTTTCAATTGGTAGTGGTTTCGCATGTGAGAATTTTGTAAAATACTCACTTCCAATTGCTCGTATACTTGGAACATAGAGTACATGCATTCTTTAAACAATGGCTTTGAAACATTAAAGTATTCAAGCTAACTTGTACTTTCGAAATAAAGTATATGAATTTCAAATCATGTAAATATGCATGGTGAAAATGAGGAAAAAGCCTGCTTCCATTTTCAACACACACCTTATCACTTTCATTAACAGAATCCGTTTCGAACCAGATTCCCATTTTACTTTTCGTGGAGATATCTCATATGCCTGGGGGATTAGATCCTGCTACCTGGCATTTATTCGTATCGTAGTTGGGTTCTTAAGAAACCCGATAGAAATCCGTGGTGCTTATGCACAATTTATCTTGCATTTAAAAGCATTTAACCCATAATTCCGTCATGTGGATGCATTTAAAAGCATTCAAAACATACAGTTCATAATCTCATGATAGGGTATTGAAATACGTGAAACATATAAATCAGGATATATAATAACATTTGAAATCGAAATTTTAGACATGCAGAAGTATATCTCAAGGGACAGTAGTAAATTATTCAGGAAGCATGTCATAACAGAATATTTAAAACGGAATTGTGTAAAGACAGAATTTGATATTTAAAACATCATTCAAATCCGTGGAATTAAATTTCCACTTCAAATGTGAGGTTACTCACCTTGATTCCCCGGGTTTGCACTACTGGTGGGCTTTTCCCTTTCCTTTGTATTTCCTAAGAAAATTATAAAGAACTCGTTAACTTCACATTTTACCTTAAATCGTTACCTATTCATGCTCTTTCATTTAATTTTAGGCCTGACGTATCCTAACTTCCTAGGATTGTCTTACTAGTCAACTCGTGGTGACTTGATGAGTTTTATTTTACACGTGACTAAATTTTCAGTACCTATTTTGGTGTTATGGACTTCACCGTTGGGTTTGGAATGTCCGACATAGTCAAAATAGACTATCTTTTAGTTTCGTTTGGGCTCCGGGTACCTTAGGGGTAGTTTGGTCATTTCGTGCATCATATTTTTCGGAGTCCCGTCTCGTGAATCGGACCCCACTGTTGATCTCAGAAGGCCTAAGAAAATAAGATTACACTAATAACTTGTCTTATTTGGACATCGGCTACATTAGGGGCAATTTGGTAATTTGTACTGTATCGTAATTTTTGAAGCCTCGTCTCGTAAAACGGACCACACCATTGAGTCCAGAACGTCCAAAATAGTCAAAATCCACTATTCGTTTACTTCATTCGGACTCCGTTTGACTTATTTATGACCTAGAGGTAATTTGGTCATTTTTATTTAATTAATAAATTAATTAAATAATTTAATTTATTATTTATTAATTTATCAGGGGTATAAATGGAAGAAAATTCCAGAATCTGGGCCAGAGTTGAATTCCGTAAAACTGTTGGGGCGGTTTTATAATTTCAGAAATCATTTGGGGTTAAAATGGAATTAAATAAACCATGGGTTCAAACCCCTTGGTTTTAGGGTTCACTGTTTGAACCGGTCCAAGTCTCATGTGAACCAACCGGTTCACTGGCCCTCAGAGAACCGGGGTTAAATATCCCTGTTAACCCCAATTGCCCCCTTATCCACGTTTCGGTTAACTCAAAAATCTGATTTTAAATTTACAAAACCCGTGACCAAACAGGCCATCTCCAGGTTTTAATTTAAAACGTTTAAACCAAAACGGCGCAGTTTCGATTAAACGGTGGCGCGGTCTTAGGTTGACACGTGTTTGAGTCGATTCAGTGGGTCTAGACGCGTTGGACGAGTCGACTCGGTCGACTCGTCGTCTTCTTCATCAAACAGGGCACTGTTGCCCTAATTTCCAGTTTTCAAAATCTTTGATTTCGTGACTTTTTAAGCTGATTCGATCTCTGTTTTTAGGTGATATGGGCTACCGAATGTTTAAGAGACATTTTGGCATTATTTTGATACTCTAAAACCAACCCAATCGTTCGGTCTAAGCTTGAACACCCGAACCTGCAACTCCATGGTAAACCCTCGTTTCTTCACTATTTTGGACGGGGTTTGGTTCTCTGAAGTCCCCACAGCAAGGGCTTCGATCCCCCATCCTTAAATCTCGGTTTAAGGGTCTAGTTTAAAGGTTGGGTTTTTGGGCCGAGAAGAATAATGCCATTTTTTGGGGTTTAAACCTAGGTTTCTAGGTCGCGGTTGGGGTTTTCCAAGGTCCTAAGATGTCCTATTTCATGTTTCAACCCTCAAAAGCTCGGTTGGTTGAGGTCGGATCAGACCTGCAACTTCAAGCTCCATCAATGGCGGTTGCTACGGTTTTTGTGTTTTAGGGCAGTTTTATAGGTTCAAATCATTCACAACTAACCCAGTTTCATTATTAAGCTATGGTACATGCATCAACAGTCCAAACAACAACAAAATAGTAGCCAAATCTTACAAAAGGGAAAAATCTAAAACTTGGCTCACTTACCTTCGGACAGTGGTTCCTCTAATGGTTAGTTCAAGTGAACCCTCAGTGATGGTCCTTCTCAGTCGAGTAGCCCTTCAGTTCCAGTCTCTAGCTTCTTCTAAGCTCCTTCAATGGCTCACCAATGCCCACACACACTTGTGTATTTCTCTCACTCTCTCTCTAGGATTCACTCTCTCTCACCACTTTCTTTCTCTATAAAACCGTGTACTACCTTCAAATTCAGATCTGATTTTTCTCCATGCATATATGGAGATTGTATATACATATCAAGTCTCCTCTTAATGTTTCATCTCCCCAAATGCATGATTGTATTGCATGCAATTTGGTTGGGAGGAGATGTAATCATGGTGGGATAGGCATGATGGCTATAGCATAGGGTGATGCATGCTGATGTGTTGCATGCTTGGCTATTGGTCACTTTGGGGAGAGGCCAAATCTGATTGCTATTTAAATATATATCTTTGCACATATATGCACAAAGGTGCTCTTAGCTTAGTTGGTAAATTTTTGGTAACCCAAATTCTGCCTAGGTTGGTCAAGGGATCAAATCCTCTTGGCCTTAATTTTTGGTACTTTCCTATTTCGGCCTTAGGCCCTGTTTGGCTGCGCATTAACGCAGTTTCACTATTTCCTACTTAACTTTTATTCGGTAACTTATTTTTCGACGCCGTTTCTTCTGGTCGACTCCTAATTAGGTTAGCTTCTTAATTATTCTTTATGTTTGGTTCAGATAAATGATTAGTAACTAATCATTACTTATTCAGGGTCGGGGTGTTACATCCTTCCCCCCTTAAGATAGTTTTGTCCTCAAAACTCGAGTGTTCTTATTTCTGGGGTTCTAGTCTCTTTACGTTATTTTGGTCTATCACATTCATGTGTTAAGTAGTCGAAAATAAGCTACAAGTCTACATGCAGTAATGTAAGCATTAAGATATGTACCTAATTGACATGTTGAAGGTTGTGCAGCATTAGAATATATGTTGAACACTCGCCCGTACCTCATAGGTTCTTTGCCTCCTCCTGGTTTTTCAGTAGTTGCAGCCTGTACTTGTGGCGTAGTAGATGAAGCTATCGCGGTAGGCTCCTTGACAGCTGAACTTCCTTGGGGACAATCTTTGATAAGATGCCCACATAGGCCACATCTGTAGCAGACTCCTGAATACTGTCGACAGGGCGCAAAGTGCTTCTTTTGACAAGTAGGACAGGTAGGAATCTCTCCTGACTTCTGGCTACCGTCACCCTTCTCATTGACAGTAGTCATACTCTTGGTTCCTGCCTTTGTCTTTTTCATTTGTTGGGAAGCGGCGCCTACTTTGTTTTTGTCCTTCTTTTGAGATAAGGCATTACCCGCTCTCTCAAAAATCTTAGCACGATCTACTACTGCATTATATGTAGGGAGTTCGAATGGTTCAAGTCGGTATCTGATACTATCCTTGAGGCGAGCTTCAAACTTCCTAGCCTTCAGATCTTCGGTTTGGACCATGTGAGGTGCAAATCGGGCTAATCTCATAAACTTAGTCTCGTATTCTGCCACTGTCATTGTTCCCTGGGTTAGAACTGCAAACTCTGCTATTTTTTGGTTTTTCAATGACCTTGGAAAGTATTTGTCATAAAACACTTCTAGAAATCTTGTCCAGGTCATTGGCGGCTCCCTTTCTTTCTCCAGCAGCCACCACTCATGGGTTCAATCCTTAAAGGTAAAAGCAGCAAAAGAAACCTTTTGCTCCTCAGTACATGTCATAACCGTAAATATACGTTCCATCTCCCGAACCCATGATTCTGCATCGATTGTCGTATCTAGACCGTCAAATCTAGGGGGTTTAAAACCCTGGAATGTTTTATAACTCGTCGTGTTGACTGTTTCAGTAGGTTGTCCTGGATTTGGTTGTGGCTCAGGATTTTGCACCGGTTGTGGCACTCTGACTTGTGCTTGCATGTTAACTATGTTCTGAGCCATTGCCTCCAGAATATGTTCAACTCGGTCGAGTCTGTCATTTGAATTCCTCGCGTTTCTTCTGGTGTTTACCATTTTTGCTGAAAAACACATATTTCTGTTAGTTTTTCATCATCGCATAAGGTTTTCATTTACTTATCTCATGTTTCGAGGTTTATTATATCACTATGTTTGATTCTGTGGTGTTTTATAACCTACATTTATTTCTTGTCTTCATTACACTACCTTATCTAACTACGGGTCCCATACCCCGTCTTCGTTTCGTATCACATACTTCACATCTCTATTTCATGTACTACGGGTCCCATACCCCGCCATCGTTTCGTCTCACATACTTCACATCTCTATTTCATGTACTACGGGTCCCATACCCCGCCTTTACTTCACGTCACATACTTCACATATCTGTATCCTATAACGTGGGTCCCATACCCCGCCTTCACATTTCGTCACACACTTTACATATCTTAGGCAGCCTAAAGTCTACCTAACTTATGGTTCCGTTCCTAATTCCTCTAATGTCACTAAGTTTGTTTTAGTTAACCTAGTGCTCTGATACCACTCTTGTCACGACCCGAAACCCACCCTGTGCGGATCTCGGATCGCAACCGCCGCCTTCAGGCCCGGGAGCCTGAGGGCAAGGTAAAACATGGGCGACGGTATCGAATAGTGGTGCGGCCTTGATTTGCGGAAGCGTGAAAACCCTTTTCTTTTTTTTTTTTTCTTTTATTAAAAATCTGTTAAAAAAAACTTTCGCACAGCCGTCCGGTACTGTCGCTCTTCATAGCGGTACACATGAATAATCACATCAGAGCATACTAAAATTAAAGTCTTATACATAATACATATTCGAATGCCTCAAGGGCTTAAGTACATATTTGGTTGCCTCTTGGGCTTAAATACATAATTTTCCAAAAGTACGACATCAAAATTTGACCAACCATAGGCCCTAATACTTCCCAAAATATCTCCAGAATCCTAATGGAGCTGCCCATCATTTCTCCCCAAATTGGACAAGGGTCCACCCATTGTCATCACCTGAAAAATGTTAGGGAATGGGGTGAGCTTCGAGAAACCCAGTGAGTAATTCTAACATCTGTCATGGGTTTCAATTGGTAGTGGTTTCGCACGTGAGAATTTTGTAAAATACTCACTACCAATTGCTCGTATACTTGGAACATAGAGTACATGCATTCTTTAAACAATGGCTTTGAAACATTAAAGTATTCAAGCTAACTTGTACTTTCGAAATAAAGTATATGAATTTCAAATCATGTAAATATGCATGGTGAAAATGAGGAAAAAGCCTGCTTCCATTTTCAACACACACCTTATCACTTTCATTAACAGAATCCGTTTCGAACCAGATTCCCATTTTACTTTTCGTGGAGATATCTCATATGCCTGGGGATTAGATCCTACTACCTGGCATTTATTCGTATCGTAGTTGGGTTTTTAAGAAACCCGATAGAAATCCGTGGTGCTTATGCACAATTTATCTTGCATTTAAAAGCATTTAACCCATAATTCCTTCGTGTGGATGCATTTAAAAGCATTCAAAACATACAGTTCATAATCTCATGATAGGGTATTGAAATACGTGAAACATATAAATCAGGATATATAATAACATTTGAAATCGAAATTTTAGACATGCAGAAGTATATCTCAAGGGACAGTAGTAAATTATTCAGGAAGCATGTCATAACAGAATATTTAAAATGGAATTGTGTAAAGACAGAATTTGATATTTAAAACATCATTCAAATCCATGGAATTAAATTTCCACTTCAAATGTGAGGTTACTCACCTTGATTCCCCGGGTTTGCACTACTGGTGGGCTTTTCCCTTTCCTTTGTATTTCCTCAGAAAATTATAAAGAACTCGTTAACTTCACATTTTACCTTAAATCGTTACCTATTCATGCTCTTTCATTTAATTTTAGGCCTGACGTATCCTAACTTCCTAGGATTGTCTTACTAGTCAACTCGTGGTGACTTGATGAGTTTTATTTTACACGTGACTAAATTTTCAGTACCTATTTTGGTGTTATGGACTTCACCGTTGGGTTTGGAATGTCCGACATAGCCAAAATAGACTATCTTTTAGTTTCGTTTGGGCTCCGGGTACCTTAGGGGTAGTTTGGTCATTTCGTGCGTCATATTTTTTGGAGTCCCGTCTCGTGAATCGGACCCCACTGTTGATCTCAGAAGGCCTAAGAAAATAAGATTACACTAATAACTTGTCTTATTTGGACATCGGCTACATTAGGGGCAATTTGGTAATTTGTACTGTATCGTAATTTTTGAAGCCTCGTCTCATAAAACGGACCACACCATTGAGTCCAGAACGTCCAAAATAGTCAAAATCCACTATTCGTTTACTTCATTCGGACTCCGTTTGACTTATTTATGACCTAGAGGTAATTTGGTCATTTTTATTTAATTAATAAATTAATTAAATAATTTAATTTATTATTTATTAATTTATCAGGGGTATAAATGGAATAAAATTCCAAAATCTGGGCCAGAGTTGAATTCCGTAAAACTGTTGGGGCGGTTTTATAATTTCAGAAATCATTTGGGGTTAAAATGGAATTAAATAAACCATGGGTTCAAACCCCTTGGTTTTAGGGTTCACTGTTTGAACCGGTCCAAGTCTCATGTGAACCAACCGGTTCACTGGCCCTCAGAGAACCGAGGTTAAATATCCCTGTTAACCCCAATTGCCCCCTTATCCACGTTTCGGTTAACTCAAAAATCTGATTTTAAATTTACAAAACCCGTGACCAAACAGGCCATCTCCAGGTTTTAATTTAAAACGTTTAAACCAAAACGGCGCAGTTTCGATTAAACGGTGGCACGGTCTTAGGTTGACACGTGTTTGAGTCGATTCAGTGGGTCTAGACGCGTTGGACGAGTCGACTCGATCGACTCGTCGTCTTCTTCATCAAACAGGGCACTGTTGCCCTAATTTCCAGTTTTCAAAATCTTTGATTTCGTGACTTTTTAAGCTGATTCGATCTCTGTTTTTAGGTGATATGGGCTACCGAATGTTTAAGAGACATTTTGGCATTATTTTGATACTCTAAAACCAACCCAATCGTTCGGTCTAAGCTTGAACACCCGAACCTGCAACTCCATGGTAAACCCTCGTTTCTTCACTATTTTGGACGGGGTTTGGTTCTCTGAAGTCCCCACAGCAAGGGCTTCGATCCCCCATCCTTAAATCTCGGTTTAAGGGTCTAGTTTAAAGGTTGGGTTTTTGGGCCGAGAAGAATAATGCCATTTTTTGGGGTTTAAACCTAGCTTTCTAGGTCGCGGTTGGGGTTTTCCAAGGTCCTAAGATGTCCGATTTCATGTTTCAACCCTCAAAAGCTCGGTTGGTTGAGGTCGGATCAGACCTGCAACTTCAAGCTCCATCAATGGCGGTTGCTACGGTTTTTGTGTTTTAGGGCAGTTTTATAGGTTCAAATCATTCACAACCAACCCAGTTTCATTATTAAGCTATGGTACATGCATCAACAGTCCAAACAACAACAAAATAGTAGCCAAATCTTACAAAAGGGAAAAATCTAAAACTTGGCTCACTTACCTTCGGACAGTGGTTCCTCTAATGGTTAGTTCAAGTGAACCCTCAGTGATGGTCCTTCTCAGTCGAGCAGCCCTTCAGTTCCAGTCTCTAGCTTCTTCTAAGCTCCTTCAATGGCTCACCAATGCCCACACACACTTGTGTATTTCTCTCACTCTCTCTCTAGGATTCACTCTCTCTCACCACTTTCTCTCTCTATAAAACAGTGTACTACCTTCAAATTCAGATCTGATTTTTCTCCATGCATATATGGAGATTGTATATACATATCAAGTCTCCTCTTAATGTTTCATCTTCCCAAATGCATGATTGTATTGCATGCAATTTGGTTGGGAGGAGATGTAATCATGGTGGGATAGGCATGATGGCTATAGCATAGGGTGATGCATGCTGATGTGTTGCATTCTTGGCTATTGGTCACTTTGGGGAGAGGCCAAATCTGATTGCTATTTAAATATATATCTTTGCACATATATGCACAAAGGTGCTCTTAGCTTAGTTGGTAAATTTTTGGTAACCCAAATTCTGCCTAGGTCGGTCAAGGGATCAAATCCTCTTGGCCACAATTTTGGTACTTTCCTATTTCGGCCTTAGGCCCTGTTTGGCTGCGCATTAACGCAGTTTCACTATTTCCTACTTAACTTTTATTCGGTAACTTATTTTTCGACGCCGTTTCTTCTGGTCGACTCCTAATTAGGTTAGCTTCTTAATTATTCTTTATGTTTGGTTCAGATAAATGATTAGTAACTAATCATTACTTATTTAGGGTCGGGGTGTTACAATCTCCACGTCTCGTACAGCTGGGACATCATCTGAAATGTTTGCCCCATTAAAAGGGTCAGCTCAACATGCTGGTACAATATAATGCTAATGCAAGAAACAAAACTAAGGTCGTGGCATGTGCAAGTGTACAGTTATTTCTATATGGCATTCGATATCATAATGGCAGTATATGAACATTATGCAATATATGAACAGGATGCGTGACACACCCATGCAACTCTATGCCCACCCATGTCTCATGATACGGTCATTCTCCGCTGGCATGAGTACCGCCACGTATGTCTCGCTTCACGGTCCGGAATCCGTCAGGCTCGCAAGTACCTAATGGCCGATTTTGGGTTTTTCACCACAGGATCTGCACCCTCATAATGCAAAGCACCAAGTGCTTAACCCACGCCATGTCCAAGGAATCACACTATGCCGATATGCTCTGATTTCATCATATCATGATATAATCTCAATGATGCATCTCATTCATACATAGAGCATGCTTTTAATCACGTATTTCATAATGTCAACAGTTCTCAAAATATATAATTCTCGCACTACGCTAACACATGCAATAGACACGTAATCATCATCCAAATTTAGCAAGACAGCAGGAAGCACATAAGTAGGTGAACACTCAAGTAAACATGTGAACAATCAAAGTAGCAGAACAAGTATCCCTAATCTCAGTTCTATTTCTTACTTAGCACAATATATCGTACCTGTAAATCGATCTCAACCCAAAAAGGCGTACTCGAAGTATGGTAGAATCACAGTGGGAATATCGAAGGTCAGATCACCTTCTATTTGCCCTTCCGTGTCCCTAAAATTCATAACATGAGACTTAGTTTAATTGTCACTTGAATTATGCTATTCATCAAATTTTTTGTCTTTAATTCCTAAGTTTCTATTTTGCTAATTTAGATTCCACTATTGAGTCCGGGACGTCGAGGAAACTAAGTTTAGGTTTTCGCAGAATTCAATTCAGACACCTGGGTTCAAAAGGGCAGAATAGTCATTTTGCACTTTTCACGGGTCCTCACATTTCGAGACCTCTTTTCACAAATCGGACTCCACGGTTGAATCCGGAATGCTCGAGATAATAAAGTTTCACTATTCGTTTACTAAATTTGGAGTTCGTTTAACAGTGTTTCAATCTAGGGGCATTTTAGTAATTTTAAAGGTTACTACGGGTCTTTTATTTTTTGGGACTCCATCTCGTAAAACGGACCTTACCATTGGCCTCGGAATGGTCGAGATAGTCAAAATACACTAATGACTTGTCCCATTTGGACTCCGGATTATTTTAGAATATTTAAATAATTAATTAAATTAATATTTTATTAATATTTTAATTCAGGTGGGTCAAAGTGTAATTACTCAAAAGTTTAGGGTTAAAAGGTAATTTTCGAAAGTTCAGGGTCAGTTTTCAATTATCAAAAAGTTCAGGGGCAAAACTGTAAATTCAAATTCTCCTATTCCTAATTCGGACAACCAAACAAGGATCAACCTAAAACAGGGATAAGATATCCCTGTTCTTATTTATTTCAGATTTCCAATTTCTTAAGTCCACAACCAAACAGGCCCCTTCAACATTTTAATTTAAAACATATGGTGACACGTGGCAGGGGCGGTCCACACCAGCCCGAACCGGACCCGACCCGGACCAGGAACCCGACCCGGTCACCATCCTCCTTCCCCGACTTTCCGGCGACGTAGCAGTAGGGTTCCGGCGCCGGCGACCGATCTCCGGTGAGATTTTCAAGGTTCCAGAATGTGATTCTCACCGTTTTCTCCCTAGGATTCCATATTTAGGGTTATTTTTGGGTACAAGCCACTCAATCTTTACGAAATAGAGGGTCAATCCCTCGGTCCAACCTCCGGCCGATTCTATTTCTCCATTTTTTTTGATAGTTTGGTCACGGTTTTTCTCCCATTTTTCATCCTAAACGATTTCTGCATCTCTTAGGTTCCATTCTATATCATTTAAACCAAGTTTTGTACATAAAATGATAACACCCATCTCCCATGGCCGTGACCTGCAACCTAGGTTTTTGCCCTAGTTTCTCAACCATTTCCCTTCATTCTTTTTGCAAAATAATCCTCACAATATACTCTTTAAAACCCTATGCATCAAATAAATTATCATGCCCAAAAAAAAAATAAACAGAAAGGGTGCACTTACGGGTTTTCTGAATTTTCTCTCTCTAGCCGTGCCTTCTTTCACCCTCTTGCTCCGAGCTCAAACCAAGCTTCAAACTCTCTCTCAGAACTCTATTTCTCTCCCTTGCTTTCTATTTCTTTCCTTCTCTTTTCTCCCCACCCGAGACCACACTTATACGCACACACTTCAAATCTCTCACGTCTCTCCCTCACAGCCACTATCCTTGACCTCCTCTCCACCGTTCAGCCACCTTTTGCTTCCCCCCAAATGCAGCTTTGCATTAAATGCAAAGCTGCTCCATATGTATGCCTATACACCTATTCCACTCATTACACACACAGCCAACACCTCACTCTCTAGTTCGGTTGTAACCACACACACACACACACGTCCAGTTACACACACACAGTGCACTGCTATACATTCTTCTACATATCCATATACACGTGCATGCACATATAATATTTCACATATACCTACACATGTATACTATGCATATACATAATACTAATGCTTCAAAATTAATAACAATTATAATAATAATAATAATAATAATAATAATAATAAAAAATTTTAATTTAACCAAGAACAATAATAAATAATAAATAATAAAAAAAAATTCCATGTCATAACATCCTTCCCTCCTTACAAAAATTTCGTCCCGAAATTTAAAATAACATAAAACAAAAGAAAATACATCACTAATCAAACAACTCGGGGTATCTAGCACGGACCTCAGCCTCACGCTCCCAAGTAGCCTCCTCGACCCCATGATGGTTCCAACGAACCTTGACCAAAGGGATGGTCCTGCCTCGCAAAACATGGTCCCTCGAGTCCAATATCTCCACGGGTCTCTGGTCATAGGAAGCGTCCCCCTCTAGCTGAAGATCTACCCAATCAAGTACATGTGAGGGGTCGGGATGGTACTTCCTCAGCATCGATACATGGAAGACGTCGTGAACTCCAGATAGCTGTGGTGGTAAGGCTAGCTTATAAGCCACCTCACCAACTCTCCCAAGAATCTCAAAGGGGCCAATAAATCGTGGCGACAGCTTCCCACCACGTCCAAATCTCCTCAAGCCCCGTCTGGGAGACACCTTGAGGAACACATGGTCCCCCACCTCAAATGCCAAGGGCCGCCGCCTCCTATCTGCGTAGCTCCTCTGGCGACTCTGGGCTGTCAACAAGCGTTGCCTGATCACCTGTATCTTGTCCGTGGTCTCACGGACTATATCGGGTCCCAAGGCAGCTGTCTCTCCTACCTCACTCCAACACACTGGGGAACGGCACGGCCTACCATACAACGCCTCAAATGGTGCCATCTTTATACTGGACTGATAGCTGTTGTTGTAGGCAAACTCGACCAAGGCAAGGTGATCCTCCCAGCTACCCCTGAAATCCATGACACAAGCCCTAAGCATGTCCTCAAGGATCTGAATGGTGCGCTCTGACTGGCCATCTGTCTGGGGGTGAAAGGCAGTACTAAACTGGAGCTGTGTCCCTAAGGCTGTCTGGAGACTATGCCAAAATCGGGCAGTGAAACGCGGGTCCCTATCTGAAACAATGGATACCGGCACCCCATGTAGTCGTACAATCTCTCGAATATACAATCTACTGAGGGCATCTGATGAATCAGTCACTCTGATCTGCAAAAAGTGAGCAGACTTAGTCAGCCTGTCCACGATAACCCAAACTGCATCATGGCCCCTCGGTGACCTCGGAAGACCCATCACGAAATCCATAGTCACGTGCTCCCACTTCCACTCGGCCACTAGCAATGGCTGCAACAATCCCCCAGGTCTCTGGTGCTCAGCCTTCACCTGCTGGCACGTGAGACATCTCGACACGAACTGCGCCACATCTCTCTTCATCCCTGCCCACCAATACTGACGGCGCAGATCGTGATACATCTTAGTGCCCCCTGGGTGCACTGCCAGACGTGAGTGGTGGAAATCCCTAAGGACATCAGCCCTGAGAGACTCTGGGACAAAAACTCTACCCAAATACCTCAGACTAAGGTCAGAATGCACCGTCCATCCCGTAAATCCCTCAGGACTAGCAATCCGTACTCTGATCTGATCTGCCTCAACATCCACTAACTGTGCCTCTATCACTCGAGTCAAAAGGGTGGGCTGTGCACACAAGCTGAACAGAGTGGCCTGTCCCTCAAACTCAGCAATATCTAGATCAAACTCGCCAATATCCCCCATCATCTCCCACTCCCTGATGGCAACACTGGCAACTGTACCCCTCGATCTCCTGCTGAGTGCGTCAGCCACCACATTGGCTCTCCCTGGGTGGTACTGAAGGTCAAAATCATAATCCTCCATGTACTCCATCCACCTCCTCTACCTCAGGTTCAGGTCCTTCTGCGTGAAGATATACCTAAGGCTCTTGTGGTCAGAGAATACCTCGAATCTCTCCCCGTATAAGTAGTGTCGCCAACTCTTCAGTGCAAAGATGACGGCAGCTAACTCTAAGTCATGTGTGGGGTAGTTCCGCTCGTGGTTCTTCAACTGACGAGAACCGTAGGCTACCACTCTGCCATCCTGCATCAATACACAACCTAATCCCTCTCGGGAAGCATCACAGTACACAGCATAGCCCACTCCCCTCTCAGGTATGATCAAAACAGGCGCTGAAGTCAATCTCCTCTTAGCTCCTGAAAAGACTGCTCACAGTCATCTGTCCATAAGAATCTGACTCCCTTGCGCGTCAGACGAGTCATCGGCGCGGCAAGACGGGAGAAACCCTCCACAAATCGTCGGTAGTATCCGGCCAACCCCAGAAAACTCCGAATCTCGAATACACTGCTCGGCCTCTCCCAGCTCATGACCGCCTCAATCTTGGAGGGATCCACAGATACCCCTCCACTGGATACCACATGTCCTAAGAACTGTACCTCTCTAAGCCAGAACTCGCACTTCGAGAACTTGGCAAATAGGCGATGCTCTCTCAAAATCTGCAGTACAGTCCTCAAATGATAGGCATGTACCTCCTCAGCTGGTGAAGACACTAAGATGTCATCCACAAATACTACCACGAACTGATCCAGGTAAGGGCTGAAAATGCGGTGCATCAAGTCCATGAATGCCGCTGGGGCATTCGTCACTCCGAAGGGCATGACCACAAACTCATAGTGACCATAGCGAGTGCAAAAAGCTGTCTTCGCTATGTCCTCCTCCCTGACCCTCAACTGGTGGTAACCTGATCTAAGATCAATCTTCGAGAAGCATCTCGAACCTCTCAGCTGATCAAATAAATCGTCGATCCTCGGCAACGGGTACTTATTCTTGATAGTAACCCGGTTCAGCCTCCTGTAGTCTACACATAATCGTAGTGTCCTGTCCTTCTTCTTCGCGAACAGTGCCGAGGCACCCCACGGAGAAGTGCTAGGACGGATAAACCCCTTCCGCTGGAGGTCAGTCAACTGCTCCCTCAGCTCTCTCAACTCAGCTAGAGCCATGCGGTAAGGTGGTATGGAAATGGGTGTAGTACCAAGAATGAGCTCTATAGTGAACTCGATCTCTCGTCTAGGGGGTAGACAAGTCAAGTCACTCGGGAAGACGTCGGGGAACTCATCCACGACTGGGGGCAACACAATCTCTGTAGCCTCAAAATCACCCGCAATCAGACTAGCCAACATATAACTGTGGCCTCCCCAGCTCCTAGAATCACGCACTGGTGGAATCAAGAAATCCCCCCGATCCCCTGTGAAATAAAAGCAGTCTCCCTCAGGAGTGCATACAGTCACCCTCCCCCTGTAGCAGTCTATACTCGCCCGATAGGTGAACAACCAATCCATCCCCAGAATCACATCAAACCCAGACATATCAAGTACAATAAGATCAAAGTGGAGAATACGATCAGCTATCTCTATCGAGCAATCTCTACAGATCCTCGTCAGTACTACAACACCCCCAACTGGTGTACCAACATGCAACGGGGGGTCCAACCAAGCTATATCCAGACCCAATGACATGGCAAGTGCAGTAGAAATGAATGAATGTGATGCACCTGAATCTATCAACACACTAGCCCAGGAACTGGATATAAGAAATGTACCTCGGACTACTGATGGTCCGGCAGCAGAAGTCTCCGGGGTGGCCACTGCATAGACTCGGCCCTGTGTGGTCTGGCCCTGTCTGCCTCCCCCTCTCTGAGTCTGCTGACCTCCTGCCCTAGGTGCTGGAGCTCTGACGCTCTGCGCGGAGGATGTAGGCTGATGATAGGGCACTGGTAATCCCTGGACTGATTGTGGCTGGGGCAGAGGCACCTGTGTATGCTGATAATAGTGGGACCTCGGCGCACTCTACGAAGTCTGCCCCTGAGGGCAGTTGGCCCTAACATGGCCAGGCTGCTGAAAAGTGTAACAAATCGGCGGGGCCCTCTGACTCGGTACCGGTAGAGGTAGTGGAAATGACCCCTGACTGGATCCGACACCCTGTGGAAAGCTGGGCCCCCTCAAAGGACAATCGGTCCTCCTATGGCCAGGCCGCCCGTAGGTATAACATGTGATAGGCCGCTGAGATCCCCCTCCCCTAGAAACAGATGGTAGGGCAGGATGGGGAGCTACAGAATGGAGGGGTACGGCCGGTGGCTGTGAGGAAGAAGTACTGGCTCGGTACCTCTTCGGTTGTCTATATGTTGGGGCAGGTGCGGAAGTCTGTACTGTGGGTGCCCTACCCTGTGCTCTAGTCTCTCTGATCCCTCTAAGATCAGCCAGCTCTCTCTCCACCTTGGAGGCCCTGATCACTGCCTCCTCGTATGTCTCTATAATATGCCCAACCAGTCTGTCCCTAATAGAGGTTTTCAACCCCTTGAGGAAATTATACACCCTCAAATCCTCCTGTCCAATAATGTGGGGGGCAAACCTCCCCAAAGCAGTAAACCGTGACTCATACTGAGCCACTAACATGTCCCTCTGAAGAAGTGCCTCGAACTCCTCCCTCAACCCAACTCTGGCAGATATCGGGAAGTAGTGGTCATTGAACATGGCCACAAATGCCTCCCATTCCTCTCCAAACCGATGTAGTCTGTCAGCAGCTACCTCCCACCACTGACTAGCCAGATCTGTAAACTGAAATGTAGCGCATCTGATCCTCAGGTGGGGCTCAGTAATCCCCTGTGAATCCAAAATCCGAGTGATC
Organism: Nyssa sinensis; assembly: GCA_008638375.1. Classification (NCBI taxonomy): domain Eukaryota; kingdom Viridiplantae; phylum Streptophyta; class Magnoliopsida; order Cornales; family Nyssaceae; genus Nyssa; species Nyssa sinensis. The sequence continues at coordinate 242,705 of VIRR01000455.1, forward strand.
TGTCTCAACCACTCCTCTACAATAACTGGGTCTGGCTGTCCGGCAAAGGTAGGTGGTCTCATCCTCTGGAACACCTTTATCACGAAGGTATCCCTGGTCTCACTGCCAGTGGTCCGCGCCTCCATCATAGTTCGGAGACACTCCTTGTAAAAGGGCCGCCATGTCTCTGGCGCCAACCATCTGCTCTACCTCCTGTGCTGGAGCGGGAGCAGGAATAGGGGCAGGGGCGGGAGCGATATCCTCCTCAGCTGCACTATGCTCAGGCGTGTCAGCTGGGGTAATGACCTCCTCAACTATATCGGGAATAGGGGCAGCAGCTCTAGGTCTGCCACGACGAGGCTAGGCAGCACCTCTAGGCTGGGCAGCGCCTCTGGGCCTACCCCTACCCCGTCTGGGCTGTCCAGCTCTCGTAGGAGCTCGTCTGGGGGGCATATCTACAAGTCCAAGAGAAAAAAATTGAATATCACTTTTTCACATTCAAATATAAGCCTCTAAATGTGATCTCAATCAAGTTCCCATCAATAGTCTATACTTTAACGGGTAGCATACGTAGAAAGTCATGATATATATACACTTAACAAGTTTTTCACACATCACGCATGTCATGCCTCTAAACATAGCATAAGTTAGCACGTAATCACAATAAGTCATGCATCAGGACATATAATCACATAGCACATAAGGCCCTACAGCATGCTACTAATAGTTCACACTAAGTCATCACTTCTACTCCAGGGTCTCATGGTGTTTTAACAACACCCCACGGTCTCTAGGTATTCGAACCTAAGCTCTGATACCACGTTGTCACGCCCCGAATTCCAGCGAACCCGAGGCGCGAGTAACGAGACAAAAGAAAATAAAATAATAAAGGAATAAAAGATAATTCAGTGAAATTACAAACATTCCGTACACCATTCTGGTACATACACAAGATCTAGTTCATTAATTCACAATATACAAAATAAGATACAATCTCGGGCTTATGCCCTTATACAATATCAAAAACGCCCCTTGGGCCTAACATAGTCTCTAATCAGATCATCTCCACGTCTCGTACAGTTGGGACATCATCTGAAATGTTTGACCCATTAAAGGGGTCAGCTCAACATGCTGGTACAATATAATGCTAATGCAAGAAACAAAACTAAGGTCATGGCATGTGCAAGTGTACAGTTATTTCTATATGGCATTCGATATCACAATGGCAGTTTATGAACATTATGCAATATATGAACAGGATGCGTGACACACCTATGCAACTCTATGCCCACCCATGTCTCATGATACGGTCATTCTCCGCTGGCATGAGTACCGCCACGTATGTCTCGCTTCACGGTCCGGAATCCGTCAGGCTCGCAAGTACCTAATGGCCGATTTTGGGTTTTTCACCACAGGATCTGCACCCTCATAATGCAAAGCACCAAGTGCTTAACCCACGCCATGTCCAAGGAATCACACTATGCCGATATGCTCTGATTTCATCATATCATGATATAATCTCAATGATGCATCTCATTCATACATAGAGCATGCTTTTAATCACGTATTTCATAATGTCAACAGTTCTCAAAATATATAATTCTCGCACTACGCTAACACATGCAATAGACACGTAATCATCATCCAAATTTAACAAGACAGTAGGAAGCACATAAGTAGGTGAACACTCAAGTAAACATGTGAACAATCAAAGTAGCAGAACAAGTATCCCTAATCTCAGTTCTATTTCTTACTTAGCACAATATATCGTACCTGTAAATCGATCTCAACTCAAGAAGGCGTACTCGAAGTATGGTAGAATCACAGTGGGAATATTGAAGGTCAGATCACCTTCTATTTGCCCTTCCGTGTCCCTAAAATTCATAACATGAGACTCAGTTTAATTGTCACTTGAATTATGCTATTCATCAAATTTTATGTCTTTAATTCATAAGTTTCTATTTTGCTAATTTAGATTCCACTATTGAGTCCGGGACGTCGAGGAAACTAAGTTTAGGTTTTCGTAGAATTCAATTCAGACACCTGGGTTCAAAAGGGCAGAATAGTCATTTTGTACTTTTCACGGGTCCTCACATTTCGAGACCTCTTTTAACAAATGGGACTCCATGGTTGAATCCGGAATGCTCGAGATAATAAAGTTTCACTATTCGTTTACTAAATTTAGAGTTCGTTTGACAGTGTTTCAATCTAGGGGCATTTTGGTAATTTTAAAGGTTACTACGGGTCTTTTATTTTTTGAGACCCCGTCTCGTAAAACGGACCTCACCATTGGCCTCGGAATGGTCGAGATAGTCAAAATACACTAATGACTTGTCCCATTTGGACTCCGGATTATTTTAGAATATTTAAATAATTTAATTAATTTAATTAATTAATTTAATTAATATTTTAATTCAGGTGGGTCAAAGTGTAATTACTCAAAAGTTTAGGGTTAAAAGGTAATTTCCGAAAGTTCAGGGTCAGTTTTCAATTATCAAAATGTTCAGGGGCAAAACTGTAAATTCAAATTCTCCTATTCCTAATTCGGACAACCAAACAAGGATCAACCTAAAACAGGGATAAGATATCCCTGTTCTTATTTATTTCAGATTTCCAATTTCTTAAGTCCACAACCAAACAGCCCCCTTCAACATTTTAATTTAAAACATATGGTGACACGTGGCAGGGGCGGTCCACACCCGCCCGAACCGGACCCGACCCGGACCCGGAACCCGACCCGGTCACCCTCCTCCTTCCCCGACTTTCCGGCGACGTAGCAGTAGGGTTCTGGCGCCTTTTCCGGCGCCGGCGACCGAATTTCCGGTGAGATTTTCAAGGTTCCAGAATGTGATTCTCACCGTTTTCTCCCCAGGATTCCATATTTAGGGTTAGTTTTGGGTACAAGCCACTCAATCTTTACGAAATAGAGGGTCAATCCCTCGGTCAAACCTCCGGCCGATTCTATTTCTCCATTTTTTTTGATAGTTTGGTCACGGTTTTTCTCCCATTTTTCATCCTAAACGATTTCTGCATCTCCTAGGTTCCATTCTATATCATTTAAACCAAGTTTTGTACATAAAATGATAACACCCATCTCCCATGGCCGTGACCTGCAACCTAGGTTTTCTCCCTAGTTTCTCAACCATTTCCCTTCATTCTTTTTGCAAAATAATCCTCACAATATACTCTTTAAAACCCTATGCATCAAATAAATTATCATGCCCAAAAAACAATAAACAGAAAGGGTGCACTTACGGGTTTTCTGAATTTTCTCTCTCTAGCCGTGCCTTCTTTCACCCTCTTGCTCCGAGCTCAAACCAAGCTTCAAACTCTCTCTCAGAACTCTATTTCTCTTCCTCGCTTTCTATTTCTTTCCTTCTCTTTTCTCCCCACCCGAGACCACACTTATACGCACACACTTCAAATCTCTCACGTCTCTCCCTCACAGCCACTATCCTTGACCTCCTCTCCACCGTTCAGCCACCTTTTGCTTCCCCCCAAATGCAGCTTTGCATTAAATGCAAAGCTGCTCCATATGTATGCCTATACACCTATTCCACTCATTACACACACTAGAAACACACACACAGCCAACACCTCACTCTCTAGTTCGGTTGTAACCACACACACACACACACGTCCAGTTACACACACACAGTGCACTGCTATACATTCTTCTACATATCCATATACACATGCATGCACATATAATATTTCACACATACCTACACATGTATACTATGCATATACATAATACTAATGCTTCAAAATTAATAACAATTATAATAATAATAATAATAATAATAATAAATAATAAAAATTTTAATTTAACCAAGAACAATAATAAATAATAAATAATAAAAAAAAATTCTATGTCATAACAAACGGAGTGCCGAAAAAACGTGACGCGTGAAAATGTAAAATTACTAAAATGCCCCTAATGCTATACGAAGCCCAAATGAAATCCGTTTGGGACGAAATTGATACCAATAAAGCCCAAATACTCATGAAACCATACATGTGATTAAATGACGAATCAGGGTCAGAATTTCGCAAAACATAAAATGACCAAAATACCCCTGAAGTACCCGAAGCCAAATAAAAATTTGAGAAGGTTTAAATTAACTTTCTTTGATGTTCCGAATCCAACAGTGAGGTCCAAAATACCAAAATAGGTACTGAAAAATAAGTCACGTGAAAAATAAAAATTTATCAAGTCACCACGAGTAGACTGATAAGACCAATCCTAAGAAATTAGGATACGTCGGGTCTGAAATTAAACGAAAAGCATCAATTTAGGAGTAACTTGAAGCAAATGAGGAATTAATTGAAGTCTTGATGAATTTGATTTTTAGGAATTACAAAGGAAAGGGAAAAGAAACCAGTAGTGCTAACCTAGGAGATCAAGGTGAGTAATCTTGTACTTTGAAGTGGAGGTTTTAATCTCCATGGATTCTGAAGTAAATCGAAGTTTAAATATTCTGAAGTGTTTTCACATCTGTAGTATTTCTAAATTTAAATTTTCGTATTTATATGCTTTATATTTCAAATGTACTGTTGTATTAATTATCAATCTACCATGGCATGCAAATTTATTTCTGATATTCTGACAAATGATACGTTTATTTTCTGCATGTCCATGTAAATGCCAATTTTATTAAATGCCTCTTGAATTAAATGTTTTCATTTTATCTATGCTTTAATAAATTCCTGTACATCGTGACTTAAATCCCTGAAGCTCATGTGTTAAATGTTTCAAGTATTGCCCTCCAAGTATTTAAAAACACCGTTAAATTATCTATGTTCTAAATACTCATGAAAACTCTTTCCTTTATTAAAGTCATGTTTTTAAAATCTTATCAAAAGCATTTCTTGAAGAAGTCATGTTTTTAAAACAACCAAGAACTCTCGAGCCAAACCCCACGAAAATGGAAGTTTTTAGTTTCGAAAATTAGGCAATAGTGGAGGTCAAATGAAGAAGGTGACAGTAAGTCAACTCGATTTTAAAACCGAGTTGGATGGGTTCACTCGGGACACGTGTTAAAAGATGGAAGGGCCACCGCATTAAGTGGGACGACGCCGTTTCGTTATGTTTTAAAATATAAAACATTAGGGCTGACGTCATCATGACGTCAGCATCACGCAATGAACCGTGTAAACCGGACCGGTTCACTTGAAATTGAACTGAACCAACTGGTTCAGACCGAATCTTTGGATATTTATACTCGGACCCCCAACTGTTTTACGGATTTATATTGTGGCCCAATTTTTGGAGAAGTTATACAAATATGCCCCTGGAAAAATAATAAAATAATAAAATAATTTATTAAATTATTTTATTAAATAAGTAAAATTACTAAATTACCCTTAGTGTATCCTTACTATTTTAGATATTCTGAGAATAATGCTAAGGTCCGTTTTACGAGATGGGGTCCCGAAAAAATAAAGACACGTAAAGGGGTGAATGACCAAAATACCCCTTGTCAAAAATTAACAAGTTATTAGTGTATTCTTACTATCTCGGACCTTCTGAGTCCAATGGTGAGGTCCACGACATGAGATGAGGTCCCAAAAAATTAGAGACCCGTAAAAATGCTAAAATGACCAAATTACCCCTGGTACCCCTAAAGCCAAAATGAAACCACAAAAGGTCTAAATTGACTTTCTTCGACCTTCCGGACTCAAAAATGGAGTCCAAATTACGAAACGAAGTATGAAAAAATATGACACGTAAAACGATAAATGACCATTTTGCCCTTTTCATATGAAAGTCCGAATTAAATTCTTGGAAAGCCTAAACCGACTTTCTTCGATGCTCTGGACTCAATGGTAGAGTCTATTTGACCAAAAGAAATGTCTAAATAAAAAGACATAAAATTTGTTGAATAGCATCTGTCAGATGACTATAAATTAAAGTAATGCCAAAGTACTAATCTAAGGCGTATACGAGGAAATGAATTACGAAAAGACACGACACGTAAATATGTAAAGTAAATAAATTTAAATTAAAGATAATGAAGCTACCAGAAGAGTATAAATTCAAATGAATTTAATTCCTAACACATTAAATTATGTCATAGGTTAAGAGTATGAGTTAAGTTAAGTACATATGAATTATGAGATCATTTTAGGATCTAATACGATTTAAGAATAAGTTAACGAATATCAAAATGATATTACAATGAATGTGAAGTTAATGAAATGTTTATGAATTGTTCTTAGGAACTACAAGGGAAGTGGAAAAGCGCAATTTTAGCACTAACCCAAAAGGACCAAGGTGAGTAACCCTGTATTTGAAGTGGAGATTTAACTCCATGGATTTGAAAAGGTTTTAAGTTCAAAGATACGAAGCATTTAAATTTCAAATTCAGTATATTACATGATCTCAGTTTTAAATTATTTCTGTTCTTACAAACCCTATTGTGACATGCTTAGTAAATGTTTTCCTTACAGTTTTCTCAAAAATGTGTTTCTAGCATGTCTAAGTTAAAATACAAATCTTGTTAAATATTCTGAGTTTGCCTATTTCAAATATACGAATGTTTATCACGAAGTTATGAATGTTATGTTTTAAAGTACTCACGAGAAATATCTATTTGACCTACTCATATGTTAAATGTATTTGAAATGCAAGATAAATAATAAGCACATAGGTAGTGTTGTGGGTTGTACGGAACTCAACGGACCTATCATGTGCAATAAGCACATAGGTAGTGTTGTGGGTTGTACGGAGCTCAACGGACCTAACATGTGCATCATCACATAGGTAGTGAGTAGGGTTGTACAGAACCCAACGGATCTATCATGTGAAATGCCCGGTAGCAGGATCTAATCCCCTAAGCAAATGTGATATCTCCACGTATATGTAAAATGGGAGTCTGGTTCGAAACGGATTCCACTAATGAAAGAGATAAGACGACAAATGAGTTTGAAAGTGGAAGCAGGTTTTACCCTCATTTTCAACATGCATATGTTTTGAGTTTTATATACTCTATTTAAGAAATGCATGCTATGTCATATGTTTTGAAGTTTATATAATGACGTATATGTTTAGCTTGAATACCTTAATTGTTTCAAAGCTATCTGTTTTAAGAAATGCATATGTTCTGTGTTCAAGTATACGATCAATTGGCAATGAGTGTTTACAAAATCTTATGTACTAAAACCACTGCAAATTGAAAACCCCATGACAAATACTGGAATTGCTCATAAGCTTAGATTAGCTTACCCAGACTTTGTTCGGATCCCCCCTTTCAGGTGACTTACGACAGCATTGATTTTGAGGACGATGATGATGAAGTCTGCCATTTTTGGAAGATTGGATCAAGTAGTTATTTTGTCTAACACTACGAACATAAGTATGAAATCTTGTATTAGTAAAGTGGTACTTTGTTATGTATAAGCCCCACGGGGCAACTAAGCATGTATTGTTTATAAGTCCTTAAGTTTTTAGTTATGCTCTGAATGTATGATTATGTGTACCATCGTGAATAGCGGCAGTATCGGATGGATGTGCAAATTTTAAAATGAGAAAAGAAAAGAAAAAGTTTTTCACGCTTCCGTAACCACATGAAGCACATCTATTCGATACCGCTACATACGCGAGCCTTGTCTCGGGGCCTTCGGGTCCTGGGGCGGTGGTCGCGATCCGGTAATCCGCCTAGGGTGGGTTTCGGGTCGTGACATGAGATCTCCCAAAAGTAAGACTAGAATCTAGTTCAAAACGAATTCTCCTAATCAAAGTGAAAAGATGACAATGTTTTCAGAAATGGTAGCAGGTTTTAAACCCCTATTTTTCTGAAACGGGTTTTTATATAACCCTTTGAAGTATTGAAGAAGAAGAAATTTGCATCCTCCTATTTTCATGGAAAGAATTTCAAATTATTTCCTTGGTCTTCAAATGGCCACTCTGCACATGTTTATAGAGTCTGTTGCGTATTAAATGCTTTATTGAATGCTTTAAAAATGCATCATGCTATGTGATTTGAAGATTCTTATATTCTGTGATCATTGAAGTACGTGCCTAGCTTGAATGCCTTGTATGCTTCATCCTATCTTTTGAAGAATTTTATTTTCTGTATCTGAAGTATATGTACAATTGGTAGTGTATGTTTATATGAAGTCTCTCTTGAACTAACCCACTACCAGTTGAAACCCATGACAAAGTACTGGAATTACTCATTGGGCTTTTCGAAGCTCACCCCATTCCCTAACATTTTTCAGGTGATGATGATGGATGAGAGCCTTGCCCAATTTGAGGATTGGTGATTGGCAGCTCCATTTTGATCAGAAATTTTGGAAGTACTAGGACCCGTAATTGGTCAAATTTTGATGTAGTAAATTCTGTGCTAATATGTACTTAAGCTCGAGAGGCAACGAATATGTAATATGTATAACTTTAAATTTTTAGTATGCTCTAAATGTAAATTATTTGTTTACTCCTCTGAAGAAGAAGAAGAAGCGACGGTACTGAGCGGGCGCGCGAAAAGAAAAAGTTTTTCATGCTTCCACAATTTGCCAGTTCTGGCCCTATCGCACAGCCGTTCGGCGCCGTTGCACAGGTAAAGCCTCACTCGACGGCCCACGGGGCCGAAGGGTGGCGGTCGCGATACGAGATCTACACAGGGTGGGTTTCAGGTCATGACAGCTAGCAGCTCCTGGTGGTAAGTTTTCGATTGCTTCAGCTTGGCACACTTTTAGATCTAGACATGGGCAAGTGGAAAGGTAGAGGTTGATATGGCATGCTCAAAACATTCCATGATACAGTTTCATTCTTTGGCTTGCTATTCGACAAAGACTTGCTATATTGGATAAACTGATCCGGTTTGGAATCCAAGGGAGTGGGAGACGTGTGTTATGCAGAAGGGAAGAGGAAAGTCATGCGCGCCTATTTTTCCAGTGTAGTTTCATGAAAGATATGCCAACATCTCATGCATCAATATGGTATACAGTGGCCAAAAGGGATTGGCTGAACACTGTGGAATAGGCTCAAAGTTGCTTGAAAGGTAAATCTCTAAAAACCAAGGTGGGCAAGTTTAGCTTGACAGCTTTGGTTTATGTTTTGTGGAAAGAATGCATGATGAGAACTCATGAGATCGAAATCCCTTGAACCCACAATCAAATTGAAACTTACCCAAGAAAGCCAAGAATCAAGTCAAGATGATCTAGACTCGTTGAACTCTTGTTTCAAGAACCTAAATTTGATGAGAATGCCACAAAGGGTTTGCCTTTGATAAGTTCTTAGTTCAATCAAGAACAAGTAGAGAAAACTAAAAATTCTCTATGAAGAAAGGCAAACCCATTGTGGCGTTCTTCATAGAGAATTTTCAATTTTCTCTACTTGTTTTTGATTGAACTAAGAACTTATCAAAGGCAAACCCTTTGTGGCGTTCTAATCAAATCTAGGTTCTTCAAATAAGATTTCAATGGGTCTAGATCATCTTGACTTGATTCTTAGCTTTCTTGGGTAAGTTTCAATTTGATTATGGGTTTAAGGGATTTCGATCTCACAGGTTCTCATCAATGTAATGGAAAAATTTTCAATAAAATGACCCGACCTTCTCGGATTATTTCTATGAAATTTTAGCTCAGGGTGCGTAACAGACTTTTCGGGCTCAAATCTGTTCCAAGGACTCAGGAAAATGTTATTATTTATCAAAAGTGGGGTCTTAAAGAAGATACGTTTGTTAACTAGTTTTGGGTAGTTGGTGGTTCCTCCTCTTTGTTTGTAAAGAATGAGTTGGCTTTGGTGTGTTTTTTAGGGTATGCCCATTGAATTGTGTCTTTTTTTTATGGGTAAATAAATGCATTAAAAGGAAAAAATGTACAAGATCAAAGGGGCATACCCCTAAAGCAAGTTTAGGAGAAGGGAGGACTTCTACAAAGAAGGACACCTATCCCAAGGCTACAAAAGAAGAAACCTACTAGCAGATAGCTAGGGAATAAAATAGAGCCATACTAGGAGAAAATGCTACTAGGGAGCGACCAAATATAATGGAAATGCCAATTAGAGTCAAAAGGCTTAAATAGTGGACAGCCGCCCACGGATCAAATTTTGAATTTGGACAATAAGCACCTGATGGGACTTATTTTGGTTAGCAAAAATGCACGAGTTTCTTTCCCTCCAAATGGTGTAAACAGTGCAGGCAAGGATGAGCTTGCCAAGTAAGAAGAAGAGGCTTTTTCCCTTAAAGGTGACTGTCACGACCCGAAACCCACCCTATGCGGATCTCGTGTCGCGGGGCCGACCCGAAGGCCGTCCCTACTTTTTCCATTCCTGTATCATAGTACTAATATGCAATGTACTAAAAATCTTAAACAATGAACAGCGGAAGTCTTTATCAATTACAGTAATCCAGCGGAAGTCTTTTAAATAGTTTAAACAGTGGAAGTCTATTAAATACATGACATAGTTCTACATAAGACAAAATGAGAACTAAACGTAACCAGCACCCGGGGGTGGTGAATACATGGGAGAACTAACATAGACTGATACCGTACTTCAAAATGTCCCCCTACGCTCTCAGACTCCTACTGGGGTCTCGCAGCGTCATCACCTGAAATGGGGGGTAAGTGGGGTGGAATGAGCTACAAAGCTCAGTAAGTAAATGCAAATCTCCAACACTGGTATCGATGATCAATGAATCCATGAATAAGATTATGATAGCCAATCATAAGAATAAGATGCTATGATAGCCAATGGAACAATTGCCACGAGGGCCAATGAATACAATTGCCACGAGGGCCAATGAACAGTGATCACAATACACAATCAGGAGTATTGGGTATAATATCAATATGAAGGAATTCTGTCACATCCCCCAGACCCACCCTGTGTGGATTTGGGGTACGTGGCAAAGGCCAGTTAGGCACCCATCGGGTTTTATCAGTTTTTTTTTTTTTTTTGAAAACAAAACCCCGACGGTAATCCTAACCAAAGGCCATTCCGATCTAAATCCCAAGCATAATGCATTCAACATATATAGTTTAAGCAGCGGAATTTTCACAAGAGAATGCATACATATATACTTGGCAGAGCATTCAGGATACATCATAGTCAGTCCTATCTTAGTCAAGATTACAAAACATGTTTCACCACAAAAGGTCATAGTCTGTTCAGTTACACAAAAATACAAAAATGGTATAGATTCTCAAAAATGGGTTATCATTCTATCTAGGGGTCTCCAACTTTTTCCCCCTAAGTACTGGACCTGCTAAACCTGTCCATCTGAGGGTTCCCCTGAAATTATTAAAATAATGGAATGAGCTTTAAAAAGCCCAGTGAGTAACACAAATATCCAGGCAATAGTTTCGAATTCAATCTTTGCTTAAATCACATGGTAATTAAATCAGTTTGGAATTAATAGTTCAATAAATCCAAGTCAAATTCAATAGATCAAAACAGATAAACGGTTCAGAGTGCTAGCATATCAATCAGAAGTATAGTTAATCATTTGAGAAACTAAAAACCATGTCATCGGTGATAAAAGCATACATTTAAACAATTGCATTTAAACATATGGTATTCGAAACAATTTAGCAGATCAAGGAGCAGTAACTTAAACAGTGTCAGAAGTTACTCACCTTCAATATTTGAGTTTGAAGCTATGAACGGAGCCTTCCTCTTTTCTCCTTAAGCCTAAAACAATTTATAGAGATTTATCAACTCATGACCTTAGACTGAGTAAGTCTACCCTATGATGGGTTTCATGGAACTAACTTATAGTGGCTAGTTCATAGGTCTTACCTCTTAAGCATTTGGCTTAGGGTTTCAGTGCCTTCACACATTTATCGGTTCTGATTTTCATATTATGGACCTAACCATTGAGTTCGGAAGGTCGAAGAAAGTCAATTTAGACTCTCTCGGCTTTTAAATCTGGGTTCGGGTATATCAGGGGTATTTTGGTCATTTTTGCTGTCACATAATTTCTGTCTCGGATTCATCATCTAATCATGTATACAGTCTCACAAGTGTCAGGTCAATCACTAGTATTAATTCCGTTTTAATCGGACTTCATTTAGGCCTCGTACAGTGTCAGGGGTATTATGGTAATTTCATATGTTGTATTTTTCGGTACTTTATTTGTAGTCACGGACCTCACCATTGAGTCCGGAATGTCCAACATAGTTAAAATGGACTATCTTTCAGTAAAATTTGGCCCTATGTGTCATTAGGGGCAGTATGGTCATTTACCCTTTACATGTCTGTATTTTTTGGGACTTGGTTTCACAAATCGGACTCCACCATTGAGTCCGGAATGCCCGAAATAGTAAGATTACACTATTCAATCATTAAATTCGGACTTGGTTTGACTCGTTTAAGGTCCAGGGGCATTATGGTAATTATTCCCTTTTAATAAAATAATTAAATAATTATTTTATTATTTTAATTAATTTTTCAGGGGTATAATTGCAAAAGATTTTAAAAATCTGGGCCTTAGTATAATTCTGTCAAACAGTGGAGGGTCAGTTAGCAATTATTTAAAAGTTCAAAACTGAACCAAAGGGTTCAGTCTCTTTACAACTGAACCGGTCCGGTTCAGTTCGGTTCTGACCGGTCTGTTACGTTGCTGACGTCACGATGACGTCAGCCCTAAAATAATTTAAAAACTAGTTTACTCAAAACGACGTAGCTTTATTAATGCAGTGGCAGTCCCTGGGACAGACACGTGTCCGAGTTGGCTCGGCCCAACCCATCTCGACTCGATCGACTCGGTCGACTCAGCCGAGTCAACTCCGTCTTCTCCACAAACTGACTCGGTGTTGCCCTATTTTCTGCAGATTTTTAGCTTCTATTTCGTGAGTTTTAGGGTACGGTTTCTTGCTGTTTTGGGGTGGTATCGACTCCTGAGGGTCACACCAACACTTTGGCATCGGTTTTGGGCATCGAATTAACCCAACAAGTTCTGTTTTCAAGAGGGTAACCGTGACCTGCAACTCGATCTAGCATCCTCATTTCTCAACCATTTTGTGTGTGGTTTGAAGCTACGTGACCTACAAATCCTAAGGATCAAGACCCTATTTATATATTTCAGTTTAGTCTCGAGTTTTAACGGATTGGATTTTAAACCCGTAGGTTCATTTCCAATTTCGTGGGGCTACAGTGAGTCTCGAGGTCGCGTAGGTACATATTTGAGATCCTCTTGGGGTCTATTTCAGGCCTTGACACTCAAAACTCTGAACTGTTATGGTCGATTCAGACCTGGGTTTTCCAAGGTTCATCAATGGAGGTTGGTCTCGGGTTTCATGGTCTTTGACCTATCCGAGACCTCTAAGCCATGCTATACACTCAAAACAGTTCCTAGAGTCAATAATGAGGCATGCATGTAGTCTATATCCGTAGCAACTCATCAAAAATAATTCAAAAATCTACAAAACAAGAATTGAAGATAATTTAGAATTTTTACCTTCACAGTGTTGTCCCTTTCGGTTATGGCTCGACCCAGACCTCTCACAGTGTCCTCAAGTTCCTCAGGTCATGCATGAAATCCTCAAGCCTTCACTTCAATTGCCAATTCCCTTTCTCACTTGCATGCACAATCTCCCTTCTCTCTCTCTCTCTCCACACTCCAAACCTCTCATGCATTCACCAACCTAATATATATATAGAGACATAGCAGCACACAGCTTGCTAGGTGGTTTGTCTTCAAAACCATGGTTTAGGTTTTGCATGCAACTTGGTTGGTGGATGGGGGTGTATCTTGACCATTATGATGTCTCTCATATATGTATTCAAATATGCATAGCAATGGAGTCTCGGTTGATTGAAAAACTGATGTGAGAGGAGATGAGGTAAGCTAATAATGGGAGTCTTGCATGTAAGGCCATTGGCCAATTTGGGTGGTGGCTTGAGCAGATTATAGGTTATATACATATTTTGCTGTATTTATGCACAAAGTAACCAACAGCCCAGTTGGTAACTTTTTGGGACAAAGTTGCTTACCTTGGTAGGTCAAGGGTTCAATTCCCCTTGGCCTCCCAAGTGACCATTTTCTCTTATTTTCTGGTTAAGGCCCTGTTTGGTTGTCGCTAATTTCCAGTTTCACTGTTTTGGCATTAACTCCCAATCTGTAACTCCTTTTTCAGTGCAGTTTCTTTCTGTCACTTCCTACTCAGAATATCTTCCATTGACCAAGGTCCAATGTCAGTTTTTATTTTCTCGAGTTTCCCATAATTAGCTAATTCGAGTTTTATCACTATTAAAAATAGGCATTAAATTAGCTAAACCTGACATTTCATTCCCAAAACAGTTTTCTCATATACAAAACATGTCAGTTACGAAATTGGGGTATTACATCCTTCCCCCCTTCAGAAGAGTTTTGTCCCCAAAACTCAGTCTACAATATCAAGTAAACAACTCGGGATATTTTTCATGCATTTCAACTTCAAGTTCCCAGGTTGCTTCTTCACTAGTGTGATTTCTCCATAAGACTTTAACTAACGAAATTGCCTTGTTACGCAAGGTCTTTTCTTTTCGGTCAAGAATCTGGACTGGTCGTTCTTCATACGTTAAGTCTTCTCTCAACTTGAGTGGCTCATACTCAATGACTTGCCCCGGTTCTTGTATACACTTCCGTAACATGGATACGTGAAATACACGGTGTACCTTGTCCAACTCAGGCGGTAATGCCAGACTATATGCAACCGGGCCAATTCTCTTTAATATCTCAAAAGGACCAATGTAACGAGGACTTAACTTGCCTTTCTTGCCGAATCGAAGTACTCCCTTTAGTGGCGACACTTTAAGAAACACAAGATCGCCTACTTGGAATTCAAGATCCTTCCTCCGATTATCAGCATAGCTTTTGTACCTGCTCTGGGCCGTTTGCAGTCTGTTCCGGATCCTCTGAATTTGTTCCGTAGTGGCTTGGACTAAATCTGGCCCAAGCAGCTTCTGTTCACCGGTTTCAATCCAACAAAGTGGAGATCGGCACTTCCTCCCGTATAGTGCCTCATATGGTGCCATTTTAATGCTGGATTGATAACTGTTATTATAGGCAAACTCGACAAGTGGCAGATGCTCTGCCCAGTTTCCTTTGAAGTCCAGTGCACACAGTCGCAGCATCCTCTAATATCTGTATCACTCTTTCAGATTGTCCGTCAGTCTGTGGGTGATATGCTGTACTGAACTTGAGTTCCGTGCCAAGTGCCTCCTGTAGACTTTTCCAAAATCGAGACACAAATCGGGGATCTCGATCGGATACAATGGACAATGGTGTACCATGTAAGCGTACAATTTCCTGAATGTACAATGCGGCAAACTTCTCCAAGCTATAAGTGGTCCTGACAGGTAGAAAATGAGCAGACTTAGTCAATCTGTCCACTATGACCCAGACAGCATCAGAGCCTTTCGGTGACTTGGGAAAACCGGACACAAAATCCATGGTAATATGATCCCACTTCCATTCCGGAATAGGGAGTGGTTGCAGAAGTCCGCTAGGACGTTGATGCTCAACTTTCACCTGTTGGCATCGTGTGCAGTGAGCAATAAAATTTGCTACGTCCTTCTTCAATCCGGTCCACCAGTATAACTCCCTGAGGTCATGATACATCTTCGTAATCCCAGGGTGTATCGTGAATCTCGAGGCATGGGCTTCTTCCAGGATTTCCTTTCTTAACTCGGGTATCTTGGGCACACACAACCTACCTCGATACCGTAGAATTCCGTCCTGAATTTCAAAATCAGCTTTCCCCGTTGCCTTTACTTCATCACAGATTCTAATCAACTCCTCATCTTGAGTCTGTCCCTCTTTAATTCGCTCCACCAATATAGATCCAACAGTCAAATTGGCCAAACAAGCCGTGCTACCTGGTGGAACTACCTCGATACCCATTCCATCCAGATCTCGAATTAACTCCTCCTGAGAGGTAATCATGTAGGCAAGGCTTCCAGATCGTCGACTCAAGGCATCGGCCACCACATTTGCCTTACCCGGATGGTACTGAATAGCCACATCATAATCCTTAATTAGTTCTAGCCATCTCCGCTGCCTCATGTTTAATTCCTTCTGTGTGAAGAAATATTTCAAACTCTTGTGATCAGAAAAAATCTCACACACCTCCCCATATAGGTAGTGGCGCCAGATTTTTAGGGCAAACACCACTGCAGCTAATTCTAGATCATGGGTAGGATAGTTTTGCTCATGAGGTCGGAGCTGTCGGGAAGCATAGGCGATGACTCTATCATTCTGCATAAGGACACAACCCAGTCCCTTATAAGAGGCGTCACAGTAAATGACAAACTTCCCTTCTCTGGAGGGAATAGTCAATACTGGTGCTGTGGTCAGCTTCTCTTTCAGCAGCTGGAAACTCTTTTCTTGCTCATCTGTCCCAAATGAATGGTACATTACTCTTGGTCAAATGTGTGAGCGGTTTGGCCAGCTTTGCAAAATCTTTCACGAAACGTCGGTAGTACCCAGCCAGTCCAAGAAAACTTCTGACTTCTGTTACAGTGGTCGGCTGGGGCCAATCCAATATAGCTTCCACCTTCTGTGGATCAACAGCGATGCCTTCTTTGGAAATCACATGGCCCAAGAAGGTAATGCTGGACAACCAGAATTCACACTTGCTGAATTTTGCATACAGTCTGTGCTCTCTCAGGGTTTGTAGTGCTATTCCCAGATGTCTTTCATGATCTCCTCGTTCCGCGAGTATACTAGTATATCATCGATAAACACAATGATGAAGTTATCTAGATACGGTTTAAAAACCCGGTTCATTAAATCCATGAACGCGGCAGGGGCGTTAGTCACGCCAAAAGGCATGACCAGGAACTCATAGTGACCGTATCGGGTTCCGGAAGGCCGTCTTTGGTACATCAGTATCCTTGACTTTGAGTTGATGGTACCCTGATCTCAAAGTCAATTTTAGAAAATACACTTGCCCCTTGTAACTGGTCAAACAACTCATCGATACGCGGAAGAGGGTACTTATTCTTTACCGTCACTTTATTTAGTTCACGGTAATCAATGCACAGTCTTAGGGAGCCGTCCTTCTTCTTCACGAACAACACGGGTGCTCCCCAAGGAGATACACTGGGTCGGATAAACCCTTTCTCCAACAATTCCTCTAATTGGGCTTTCAACTCCCTTAACTCTGATGGGGCCATTCGGTAGGGAGTTTTGGATATAGGTTGAGTTCC
Source organism: Nyssa sinensis (assembly GCA_008638375.1). Taxonomy (NCBI): domain Eukaryota; kingdom Viridiplantae; phylum Streptophyta; class Magnoliopsida; order Cornales; family Nyssaceae; genus Nyssa; species Nyssa sinensis. Next base: position 259,824 of record VIRR01000455.1, read on the forward strand.
AGGGATAAGATCAATGGAAAACTCGATCTCTCGATCAACCGTTCCTTGCGGTAGTTCATCTGGAAACACGTCGGGAAATTCACACACAACTGGTACTTCAGGCAGTGGGGGATTCTGGGCTTGGGTATCCAAGACACTACATAAATAACCACGACACCCTTTCTTTAATAACCTCCCTGCCTGAATGGCAGAGATTAGGTAGGGTGGTGGGGTAATCCCCTTTCCCCTAAACATAAACTCGGGCTGTCCTGGGGGCTGAAACAATACACTTTTCTCAAAACAATCGATGGTGGCATGATTGTGTGATAACCAATCCATGCCCAATATCACATCAAATCCCTTTATTGCTAAGGGTATTAGATTGACTAACAACTCCTGGTCTCCAATCATTACTCTACAGTCCCTAAGAATCATGGACCCAATCATTGACATCCCAGAAGGAATTTGTACCGATAACAGTTCATCCATAGGTTCAGGTATCTTATGCAGTTTATCAACAAAAGACGGGGACACAAAAGAATGCGTGGATCCAGGGTCAATCAACACATATGCAGAAATTCTAGAAATCGGGAGTATACCTGCTACTACAGCATTTGCAGCAGAGGTGTCTCCTGGTAGCAGTGCAAAGACTCTTCCCGGGCGGCCTTGTGGCTCCTTGCCTTTGTCCTTTGTCTTGGCAAGAGGTACTGGAATAGGCTTCCGTTTTGCGGTGCCGGTAGTCAAGGTAGGGGTTCTCGGGATTGGTGGATGTTGCGGGCAATCTTTGACTTGGTGCCCCTTATCTCCACATCGGTAGCATGCACCAGTCAGTCGGCGACATTCTCCAGGGTGTAGGTTCTGGCAGTGAGGGCATCTGGACACTTCCTCAGTTTTCTTCTGACCCTTGTTGCTCTTACTTGGGCCCTCAGTCCTTTGTTTCTTGCTCGGCTGCTCCTTCTTAAAGTTTTTGCCCTTTTTCTTTCTTTCCTGGTCCTTCAGTTGGTTGAACTCTTCCATGTCCTTTTCAATAACTAGGGCTTTGTTAAGGACATCGGAATAGGTGTGTAGTTCAAAGGCCGAGACTTTAGTCCGTATTCCGATCCGAAGACCTGCGAGGAATTTCCTTGCCCTATTATGCTCTTCCCTCACCAAAAAGGAAGCAAATCTGGACAACGCAGAAAACTTGGCTGCATATTGAATTACGGTCATGTCCCCTTGTTTTAGGGTGGCGAACTCCTGAATTTTTCTCTCCCGGATTGTAGGGGGAAAGAACATGCCATAAAACTTTTCAATAAAATCGGCCCAGGTAATAGTGGGGTTCTGTACTTGCATCTCGAGCCACCACTTGTAAGCTTCTCCCTGTAACATGTAAGTGGCTAGCATCACTTTCTCGGCTTCCGAACAAATCAAGAGCTTAAAGGTCTTTTCCATTGACATGACCCACAGCTCAGCTTTCTCAGGGTCGGTAACAGCATCGAAAGTCGGGGGTTTGAGCTTATGGAAGCGATCTAACAAGTCATTACGAATGCCGGTTTCCAACGGTTGTGCTGGGGCAGGCGAAGGCGGAACTACCGGAGGCTCTATCGGGTTATTTGCTGGTCCGGCCTGGTGTTGCTGTAAGGTTCTTGATAGTCCCTCAATGGCCTGGCCGAATTGAGCTAATGTGGCCCTCATTTCCCGTAGGGCTACGCTCTCCGTTGGGGCCCGCGGTTCCCTATTGTTACTCCTAGTTCGAGGTGGCATCTGAAGCAAGATAAAAAGTATTCTAAGTATCCTCATTCAATGTGTCATAGTATGGATGTCATTCAGGTTGTTCATTGATTCAGAATTTCTATGACTTAAGTATTTGCTTTCTAAGGATTCAGTGTTTAACTAACCCTAAGGTTCTGGTCTATACTGACTTTCAAACCTGTAGCTCTGATACCACTCTTTTGTCACATCCCCCAGACCCACCCTGTGCGGATTTGGGGTACGTGGCAAAGGCCAGTTAGGCACCCATCGGGTTTTATCAGTTTTTTTTTTTTTTGAAAACAAAACCCCGACGGTAATCCTAACCAAAGGCCATTCCGATCTAAATCCCAAGCATAATGCATTCAACATATATAGTTTAAGCAGCGGAATTTTCACAAGAGAATGCATACATATATACTTGGCTAGAGCATTCAGGATACATCATAGTCAGTACCTATCTTAGTCAAGATTACAAAACATGTTTCACCACAAAAGGTCATAGTCTGTTCAGTTACACAAAAATACAAAAATGGTATAGATTCTCAAAAATGGGTTATCATTCTATCTGGGGGTCTCCAACTTTTTCCCCCTAAGTTCTGGACCTGCTAAGCCTGTCCATCTGAGGGTTCCCCTGAAATTATTAAAATAATGGAATGAGCTTTAAAAAGCCCAGTGAGTAACACAGATATCCAGGCAATAGTTTCGAATTCAATCTTTGCTTAAATCACATGGTAATTAAATCAGTTTGGAATTAATAGTTCAATAAATCCAAGTCAAATTCAATAGATCAAAACAGATAAACGGTTCAGAGTGCTAGCATATCAATCAGAAGTATAGTTAATCATTTGAGAAACTAAAAACCATGTCATCGGTGATAAAAGCATACATTTAAACAATTGCATTTAAACATATGGTATTCGAAACAATTTAGCAGATCAAGGAGCAGTAACTTAAACAGTGTCAGAAGTTACTCACCTTCAATATTTGAGTTTGAAGCTATGAACGGAGCCTTCCTCTTTTCTCCTTAAGCCTAAAACAATTTATAGAGATTTATCAACTCATGACCTTAGACTGAGTAAGTCTACCCTATGATGGGTTTCATGGAACTAACTTATAGTGGCTAGTTCATAGGTCTTTACCTCATAAGCATTTGGCTTAGGGTTTCAGTAGCCTTCACACATTTATCGGTTCTGATTTTCATATTATGGACCTAACCATTGAGTTCGGAAGGTCGAAGAAAGTCAATTTAGACTCTCTCGGCTTTTAAATCTGGGTTCGGGTATATCAGGGGTATTTTGGTCATTTTTGCTGTCACATAATTTCTGTCTCGGATTCATCATCTAATCATGTATACAGTCTCACAAGTGTCAGGTCTAATCACTAGTATTAATTCCGTTTTAATCGGACTTCATTTAGGCCTCGTACAGTGTCAGGGGTATTATGGTAATTTCATATGTTGTATTTTTCGGTACTTTATTTGTAGTCACGGACCTCACCATTGAGTCCGGAATGTCCAACATAGTTAAAATGGACTATCTTTCAGTAAAATTTGGCCCTATGTGTCATTAGGGGCAGTATGGTCATTTACCCTTTACATGTCTGTATTTTTCGGGACTTGGTTTCACAAATCGGACTCCACCATTGAGTCCGGAATGCCCGAAATAGTAAGATTACACTATTCAATCATTAAATTCGGACTTGGTTTGACTCGTTTAAGGTCCAGGGGCATTATGGTAATTATTCCCTTTTAATAAAATAATTAAATAATTATTTTATTATTTTAATTAATTTTTCAGGGGTATAATTGCAAAAGATTTTAAAAATCTGGGCCTTAGTATAATTCTGTCAAACAGTGGAGGGTCAGTTAGCAATTATTTAAAAGTTCAAAACTGAACCAAAGGGTTCAGTCTCTTTACAACTGAACCGGTCCGGTTCAGTTCGGTTCTGACCGGTCCTGTTACAGTTGCTGACGTCACGATGACGTCAGCCCTAAATAATTTAAAAACTAGTTTACTCAAAACGACGTAGCTTTATTAATGCAGTGGCAGTCCCTGGGACAGACACGTGTCCGAGTTGGCTCGGCCCAACCCATCTCGACTCGATCGACTCGGTCGACTCAGCCGAGTCAACTCCGTCTTCTCCACAAACTGACTCGGTGTTGCCCTATTTTCTACAGATTTTTAGCTTCTATTTCGTGAGTTTTAGGGTACGGTTTCTTGCTGTTTTGGGGTGGTATCGACTCCTGAGGGTCACACCAACACTTTGGCATCAGTTTTGGGCATCGAATTAACCCAACAAGTTCTGTTTTCAAGAGGGTAACCGTGACCTGCAACTCGATCTAGCATCCTCATTTCTCAACCATTTTGTGTGTGGTTTGAAGCTACGTGACCTACAAATCCTAAGGATCAAGACCCTATTTATATATTTCAGTTTAGTCTCGAGTTTTAACGGATTGGATTTTAAACCCGTAGGTTCATTTCCAATTTCGTGGGGCTACAGTGAGTCTCGAGGTCGCGTAGGTACATATTTGAGATCCTCTTGGGGTCTATTTCAGGCCTTGACACTCAAAACTCTGAACTGTTATGGTCGATTCAGACCTGGGTTTTCCAAGGTTCATCAATGGAGGTTGGTCTCGGGTTTCATGGTCTTTGACCTATCCGAGACCTCTAAGCCATGCTATACACTCAAAACAGTTCCTAGAGTCAATAATGAGGCATGCATGTAGTCTATATCCCGTAGCAACTCATCAAAATAATTCAAAAATCTACAAAACAAGAATTGAAGATAATTTAGAATTTTTACCTTCACAGTGTTGTCCCTTTCGGTTATGGCTCGACCCAGACCTCTCACAGTGTCCTCAAGTTCCTCAAGTCATGCATGAAATCCTCAAGCCTTCACTTCAATTGCCAATTCCCTCTCTCACTTGCATGCACAATCTCCCTTCTCTCTCTCTCTCTCCACACTCCAAACCTCTCATGCATTCACCAACCTAATATATATATAGAGACATAGCAGCACACAGCTTGCTAGGTGGTTTGTCTTCAAAACAATGGTTTAGGTTTTGCATGCAACTTGGTTGGTGGATGGGGGTGTATCTTGACCATTATGATGTCTCTCATATATGTATTCAAATATGCATAGCAATGGAGTCTCGGTTGATTGAAAAACTGATGTGAGAGGAGATGAGGTAAGCTAATAATGGGAGTCTTGCATGTAAGGCCATTGGCCAATTTGGGTGGTGGCTTGAGCAGATTATAGGTTATATACATATTTTGCTGTATTTATGCACAAAGTAACCAACAGCCTAGTTGGTAACTTTTTGAGACAAAGTTGCTTACCTTGGTAGGTCAAGGGTTTCAATTCCCCTTGGCCTCCCAAGTGACCATTTTCTCTTATTTTCTGGTTAAGGCCCTGTTTGGTTGTCGCTAATTTCCAGTTTCACTGTTTTGGCATTAACTCCCAATCTGTAACTCCTTTTTCAGTGCAGTTTCTTTCTGTCACTTCCTACTCAGAATATCTTCCATTGACCAAGGTCCAATGTCAGTTTTTATTTTCTCGAGTTTCCCATAATTAGCTAATTCGAGTTTTATCACTATTAAAAATAGGCATTAAATTAGCTAAACCTGACATTTCATTCCCAAAACAGTTTTCTCATATACAAAACATGTCAGTTACGAAATTGGGGTATTACAAATTCAATGATAATATAACAACAATGAAGTACTGCCACAATGAACCGATCACAATCAAACCAATCAATGCAAGTCTTTCGAGACTTGAAGAGTCATAAGGAATAATATCATTCAACAATCAAGTTCTTTCAGCCATAAGAGATGCTTTTATTCTGTAACATGCCAGTGAATTTGCAAATGCAATGCCAGTGAAAATGCAATGAGATGCCAATGATCATGCCAGTCAATTGCCGGTGGAAAGCCTTCGAGGAATTCATTCCTGCCACCTGTCCATTCATGGATTTGACCCTTAGGTCTCCAATCAATACAGAAGCATCGGATGGATGTTGTGACTGAGCACAAATCCGGTATTCATAACATATCATGATCATTCGTGATTCCATAGAAGTATAAAATGGAATATCATAGATTCAGTGAAAACATAACAGTACGCCTTTCAAGGCATGGTTCAATATGATAACAATGATACAACAGTCAATCGATGTCCACAAGATAGAACAATATCACATTGTGGATAGCAATAACATGAGGTGCTTTCAAAGCACAGTGAAACATGATAACAATGATACATCAGTTAGTCAAATGTCCACAAGATAGGAAATATCGAATTGTGGAACACAAGGATATCAATACATTCAAGAGTACGAGTTTGGCAGTACAAGTGTCACGACCCGAAACCCACCCTATGCGGATCTCGTGTCGCGGGGCCGACCCGAAGGCCGTCCCTACTTTTTCCATTCCTGTATCATAGTACTAATATGCAATGTACTAAAAATTTTAAACAATGAACAGCGGAAGCCTTTATCAGTTACAGTAATCCAGCGGAAGTCTTTTTAAATACATTGAACAGCGGAAGTCTTATTAAATACATGACATAGTTCTACATAATACAAAATGAGAACTAATCCGTAACCAGCACCCGGGGGTGGTGAATACATGGGAGAACTAACATAGACTGAACAGTACTTCAAAATGTCCCCCTACGCTCTCAGACTCCTACTGGGGTCTCGCAGCGTCATCACCTGAAATGGGGGTAAGTGGGGTGGAATGAGCTATGAAGCTCAGCAAGTAAACCAGATCTCCGACACTGGTATCGATGATTATAAAGAACGTGAATCCATGAATAAAATATGATAGCCAATCATAAGAAAGGAGATGCTGTGATAGCCAATGAGAACAGTTGCCATGATGGCCAATAAGTAGTGGGGCACAATATACAGTCAGAAGTAATGAATAAGCAGTGATAAGAGTTTTCTCAACAATAACCTGTCACAATGAGAATACTGCCACAATAAATCGATTTACAATCAAACTAATGAACAATGTAAGGTAATCCATAAGAAACAGTAGTCCATAAGAAACAGTAATCCATAAGGTACAGTAGTCCATAAGGAACAGTAACCATTCAACAATATTTCCATAACAATAATCCAATGGAGATGCTTATAATCTGTAGTAGGGAATGGCAACCCCTCTGCGTAATTCGAGGCCCGGCATACCTCTCAGTTAAACTCACATCTTTTGCCACATGTCCGTTCACGGACTAATTCGTCACAGAAGCATCGGATGGATATTGTGACTGAGCACAATTCCAGCATTTATAAACATAGCATGATCATTTGTGATTCCATAAGGAGTATGAAAATGGAATATCATATATACAGTAAAGCATAACAGTAAGCCTTCCAAGGCAGGGTTCATTTCAATAACAATAGTACAATAGTCAATCAATGTCCACAAGATAGAACAATATCGTACTGTGGATAGCAATAACATGAAGTACTTTCAGGAGTACAAATTTGGCAGTAAAGAGAAATAAACTTGGCTTTAGAAACACCACATGGAAGAGAAAGTGATCCACTTACCTCTATCGTGATTCTAACTCAGAAATCCGTGAAGGTACCCTTGCCTTTCGAGTTCCCTATATATCAGTGAGTACGTTTCAGAATAAATGCTATTCATCAAATTTTATACCTTTCTATCATAAGTATTTCAAATACTAATTTAGACTTTACCATTGTGTCCGGAACGCCGAAGAAAGTCGGTTTAGGCTTTCGCGGAATTCCATTTGGACTTTTGTACTAAAAAGGGCAAAATAGTCATTTTGCACTTTTACGGTATTTTATCCTTCGGGGTTCCGTCTCGTAAAACGGACCCCACCATTGGACTCAGAACGTCCGAGATAATAGGTTTTGACTATTCATTTGTGTCGTTTGGACTTCGTTTGACCTCTTTTTGGAATAGGGGCATTATTGTAAAATTAATATTTAATTAATTTTTTATACTTGGGCAACAGTGTAATTTTCCAAACTATTTGGGGCCGGTTCACAATTACTAAAAGCTGCGGTCTGAACCAGTGGGTTCAGACCTAAAAACCCTAAACCGGTCAGTCCTTGCCCTGAACCAAACGGTTCACTTCATATGAAAAACCGGATTCCAATAACCTAATTTCCTATCCCTATCCAGGGTTCGGATAACCTCAAACCCATTTCCCATTTATTATCCGTGTAACCAAACATGCCCAAATCCATTTAATTTCAAACCCAAAACGACACAGCTTAACTTACCCTTTTTATAACCGGTCGGGTCCCGACCCAATTCAAACCCAAACCCGTTCCTTTTAACCCAGTAGACTCCCCGATTTTCCGATCGTCTCCCCCAAGCTCCGGTGAGAGAACTTTAGGGTTCCGTCACCATCTCCGGTGACGGCAACCTAAATCCGGTCATTTTCTCTCCCTTTTTCAATGCCATTCCATTCCTTTCCCTTCAAGGACCTCGACCCTACCCTCGGCTTGCCCCAAAACTTTCCCTATCTTCACGAAATAGGGGTTTAACACCTCCGGCCGAATCTCCGGCCATGTGACAGTCTTCATTTTCATGGTGTTTTAAGCACTGTTTTGTCCCTCTTTTCATTCTATTCAATTTCTGCACTTCATGGGATCATTCCCATGCATTTTAAATTAAGTTTTTAGCATAAAATCCGTGTAACACAGATTATTCATGAAACCTGTAACTGAGGATTTCTCTCTCGGTTCTACACCATTTAACATGATTCCTTTTGCATTTAAAAGCTAATACCATGCTTATTAAGACCCTATAATCATATATAAGCTTCATGCTCAAAAACAATAAAAACTAGAACCTAAACCACTTACCTGGGTTTCGGTTTTTAGCCCACTGTGACCTTCCCAATCCTCTCTGTTTCTGCTTCAATATTTCTTTCTTCTTCTCTCATTCAGTTCCTAACTCTCCCTTTTCTTTTCTAACCTCTCATCACTCAAACCCGTGCATATATATATATATATATATATATACAAAGACCTACCGCCTCTTCTCTCTCTACCTTATCTCTCTCTCTCTCTTTCTCTCTTGCAGTCATCCTTGACTGCAGAGAACTGCCCCCTCACCTGTAGCCATCCACGTACCCTCCAATATACATATATTACATATATATATCACTTACACACACCCACCACCTTTATCAAGGTCGGTTGGTGGGTTTCCCAAACACACACAAACACACAGTGATGCACACACACACACACAGTGATGCACACACCTACTGATTTTTGTATTGGAAGCTTCCTTTGTTTTTTTTTCTTTCTTTATTTAATTTTATATACATAATACATTATATACATAATACATTTATATTATATATATATATATACCTATACAATACATGTTTTATACATATCATTATAATCATATATATACGTATAACGGTATTTTTAATCACGTACACATACACTAATATTCCATGAACTATGCATGTGTACGTACGTATGCATGCATGGGTTGCATGTATGCACGCTTTTCGAGGTAAGGTTCCGAGTTGCTCGGGTACCACCCGACACTAGCTTTATTAATCAAAACATTTATCTTTTGAAATTAGGTTCAGTTCCATAATTATTGTGACTTAAAGTTTAAGGCAGCTCAGGTTATGCTATTCAGTCGACTTGCCTCGGTAATCGTGTCGTATTCCGGGTCGGGATATCACACTGTTGCCCTAATTCCCAGTCCCCATTGTTCTCTATTTCGTGAAGTTTCAGTTACAGTTTTCAATATGTTTTGATTCCAAAACATTCCTGGATGTCACGCCAACATTTTGGCATCAGTTTCATGGATCGAATCCACGCATGGAGCTCGGTCCACTCCGTTATTGTGCAGACCTGCAACTCGGTCGTGCACCTTCGTTTCTCAACCAAATCGCACGAGGTTTGGCTTGTTGTGACCCTTAGGACAGGGGCTTCAATTCCCCATTTACAAATTTCAGTTTAAAAGCCCGTTACAGAATTTAGGTTCCATGGCCGAGGCCTATAGGTTCGGTTTTGAGGGTCTAGACCTAGGTTTCTAGGTCGCGGATCCGTGATTTTGGCACCTTAGGAAGGTCTAGTTCATGTTTAGACCATCAAGATTCAGTTTTATAGAGGTCAAATCAGACCTGTTACAGGGAAGCTCTACCCATGGCGGTTTTGTTCACGGTTTGGGGTTATATGCTATTCCGACCCTTCTCAGTTGTTCTAAAACAATCCTAGGCCTCTCAGTAATACATATATACAGTTTATATAGGTCCAAAGCCACCCAAACAATATTAACTTCAAACAGAAAATTTTTTCAGTTTAAAAAGGGTTATACCTCTTTCAAACAGTAGCTTTCCTTGCCATCCATGGCTCAGTTCCTGATTTTTGGCACTCCAGGTGTGCCTCATTCAGTCGTGCATCTTCAGTTCCTTTCCTTCTTGTGCATCTCATGAAGACACACACATGCACACACCATGCTTACAAATTCTCACACCATTTCTCTCTTTCAATATCAGTTTACAGGATCATTTTCAGGCCTGTTCTCCCTCCATTGCATATATGGAGATGTGTAAATGCAAATCTGATTTTTCTTGTTCAATACATCTCCCAACCTCATGATTAATTTGCATGTATTTTGGTTGGAGGAGAGGTCATCATGTGGTGTATAGGCATGATGATCTAGGGTGCATAGGCATGATGGCCTAGGGGCATAGGGTGATGCATGGATGAGGTGTTGCATGTTTGGTTATTGGTCACTTGGGGGTGACCAAATCAGATTTATAGTTATATATATATATATATATATCTTTGTATATTTGTACACAAAGATACCCCTAGCCTAGTTGGTATTTTTTTTTGGATGAGGTTTCCTTTCACTCAAAGGTCAAGGGTTCAATTCCCTTGGCCTCCCCTTTGGCCATTTTTCCCATATTTTCGGTTAAGGCCACGTTTGGTTGCGCAGAAATTCAGTTTTCCATGTTTGCTACATAACTTTCATTCCGTAGCTCCTTTTTCAATGCGGTTTCTTCCGAGAGCTTCATAATTCAGTTCGCTTCAGTGTCAGAGGTTCCATGTCGTTTATTAATCATTCGGGATTTTCGGGGTTAACTAATTCGGATTTAGTTAGTGTTAAAGCAGTGTTATTTCGCCGAATTAATCAGTAATTGGGTTTGGGTATTTTACCCTTCCCTCCAGACATTTAATTATTTAATCGGTCTATGGCGACCGTCGGGATTATGATTAATTCCCTAAATCATTCTGTAAGTCGGTATTAATTAATAATTAATATTTAATTATTAATTATACAGGATCGGGGTGTTACACATAGAGCCAAATTTCACTGAAAGATAGTCCATTTTAACTATGTTGGACATTCCGAACTCAATGGTGAGGTCCGTGACTGCAAATAAAGTACCGAAAAATACAACATATGAAATTACCATAATACCCCTGACACTGTACAAGGCCCAAATGAAATCCGATTTCAACGGAATTAATACCAGTGATAGACCTGACACTTGTGAGACTGTATACATGATTAGATGACGAACCCGAGACAGAAATTATGTGACGGCAAAAATGACCAAAATACCCCTGTCATACCCGAACCCAGATTTAAAAGCCGAGAGAAGTCTAAATTGACTTTCTTCGACCTTCCGAACTCAATGGTTAGGTCCATAATATGAAAATCAGAACCGATAAATGTGTGAAGGCATCTGTTCTAACATGTTAAGCTGTGATCTAGGTAAAAATATCACTTAAACTACCATGGACAAACAGGGCAAGAAATTCACCATCATGACTAAGGCCCAGAGGTTAGCCGATAAGAAACAGCAAGAGTTTATGCAAGAATTACTGAGGCAGCAAAGAGTTATTGAGCACCATATTAGAATAGCTAAGTCCACTGAAATCGTTTCCGTCCAGCCCTTCATATATAAGGTACGTACTAAGGAAATGATTGCCGAGGCCAAGATGAAAAAACAGGAAGATACTGAAACCCTAAGCCAAATGCTTAAGAGGTAAGACCTATGAACTAGCCACTATAAGTTAGTTCCATGAAACCCATCATAGGGTAGACTTACTCAGTCTAAGGTCATGAGTTGATAAATCTTTATAAATTGTTTTAGGCTTAAAGAAAAAAAGAGGAAGGCTCCGTTCATAGCTTCAAACTCAAATATTGAAGGTGAGTAACTTCTGACACTGTTTAGTTACTGCTCCTTGATCTGCTAAATTGTTTCGAATACCATATGTTTTAAATGCAATTGTTTTAAATGCATGCTTTTATCACCGATGACATGGTTTTTAGTTTCTCAAATGATTAACTATACTTCTGATTGATATGCTAGCACTCTGAACCGTTTATCTGTTTTGATCTATTGAACTTGACTTGGATTTATTGAACTATTAATTCCAAACTGATTTAATTACCATGTGATTTAAGCAAAGATTGAATTCGAAACTCTTGCCTGGATATCTGTGTTACTCACTGGGCTTTTTAAAGCTCATTCCATTATTTTAATAATTTCAGGGGAACTCTCAGATGGACAGGTTTAGCAGGTCCGAACTTAGGGGGAAAATGTTGGAGACCCCCAGATAAAATGATAACCCATTTTTGTGAATCTATACCATTTTTGTACTTTTTGTGTAACTGAACAGATTATGACCTTTTGTGGTGAAACTGTTTTGTAATCTTGATTAAGATAGGACTGACTATGATGTATCCTGAATGCTCTGCCAAGTATATATGTATGCATTCTCTTGTGAAAATTCCGCTGCTTAAATTATATATGTTGAATGCATTATGCTTGGGATTTAGATCGGAATGGCCTGTGGTTAGGATTACCGTCGGGGTTTTGTTTTCAAAAAAAAAAAAAAAAAACTGATAAAACCCGATGGGTGCCTAACTGGCCTTTGTCACGTGCCCCAAATCCGTACAGGGTGGGTCTGGGGGATGTGACAAAAGAGTGGTATCAGAGCTACAGGTTTGAAAGTCAGTATAGACCAGAACCTTAGGGTTATTTTAACACTGAATCCTTAGAAAGAAAATACTTAAGTCATAGAAATTCTGAATCGATAAACAACCTGAATGACATTCTTACTATGACACATTGAATGAGCATACTTAGAATACTTTTTATCTTGCTTCAGATGCCGCCTCGAACTAGGACTAACAATAGGGAACCGCGGGCCCCAACGGAGAGTGTAGCCCTACGGGAAATGCGGGCCACATTAGCTCAATTCGGCCAGGCCATTAAGGAACTATCAAGAACCTTACAGCAACACCAGGCCAGACCAGCAAATAACTCGGTAGAGCCTCCGGTAGTTCCGCCTCCGCCTGCCCCAGCGCAACCGTTGGAAACCGGCATTCGTAATGACTTGTTAGATCGCTTCCATAAGCTCAAACCCCCGACTTTCGATGCTGTTACCGACCCCGAGAAAGCTGAGCTGTGGGTCATGTCAATGGAAAAGACCTTTAAGCTCTTGATTTGTTCGGAAGCCGAGAAAGTGATGCTAGCCACTTACATGTTACAGGGAGAGGCTTACAAGTGGTGGCTCGAGATGCAAGTACAGAACCCCACCATTACCTGGGCCGATTTTATTGAAAAGTTTTATGGCATGTTCTTTCCCCCTACAATCCGGGAGAGAAAAATTCAAGAGTTCGCCACCCTAAAACAAGGGGACATGATCGTAATTCAATATGCAGCCAAGTTCTCAGCGTTGTCCAGATTTGCTTCCTTTTTGGTGAGGGAAGAGCATAATAGGGCAAGGAAATTCCTCGCAGGTCTTCGGATCGGGATACGGACTAAAGTCTCGGCCTTTGAACTACACACCTATTCCGATGTTCTTAACAAAGCCCTAGTTATCGAAAAGGACATGGAAGAATTCAACCAACTGAAGGACCAGGAAAGAAAGAAAAAGGGCAAAAACTTTAAGAAGGAGCAGTCGAGCAAGAAGCAAAGGACTGAGGGCCCAAGTAAGAGCAACAAGGGTCAGAAGAAAACTGAGGAAGTGTCCAGATGCCCTCACTGCCAGAACTTACACCCTGGAGAATGTCGCCGACTGACTGGTGCATGCTACCGATGTGGAGATAAGGGGCACCAAGTCAAAGATTGCCCGCAACATCCACCAATCCCGAGAACACCTGCCTCAACTACCGGCACCGCAGAACGGAAGCCTATTCCAGTACCTCTTGCCAAGACAAAGGATAAAGGCAAGGAGCCACAGGGCCGCCCGGGAAGAGTCTTTGCACTGCTACCAGGAGACACCTCTGCTGCAAATGCTGTAGTAGCAAGTATACTCCCGATTTCTAGAATTTCTGCATATGTGTTGATTGACCCTGGATCCACGCATTCTTTTGTGTCCCCATCTTTTGTTGATAAACTGCATAAGATACCTGAACCTATGGATGAACTATTATCGGTACAAATTCCTTCTGGTATGTCAATGATTGGGTCTACGATCCTTCGGGACTGCAGAGTAATGATTGGAGACCAGGAGTTGTTAGTCAATCTAATACCCTTAGCGATAAAAGGATTTGATGTGATATTGGGCATGGATTGGTTATCACACAATCATGCCACCATCGATTGTTTTGAGAAAAGTGTATTGTTTTAGCCCCCGGGACAGCCCGAGTTTATGTTTAGGGGAAAGGGCATTACCCCACCGCCCTACCTAATCTCTGCCATTCAGGCAGGGAAGTTATTGAAGAAAGGGTGTCGTGGTTATTTATGTAGTGTCTTGGATACCCAAGCCCAGAATCCCCCACTACCCGAAGTGCCAGTTGTGTGTGAATTTCCCGACGTGTTTCCAGAGGAACTACCGCAAGGAACGGCTGATCGAGAGATCGAGTTTTCTATCGATCTTATCCCTGGAACTCAACCTATATCTAAAACTCCCTACCGAATGGCCCCATCAGAGTTAAGGGAGTTGAAAGCCCAATTGGAGGAATTGTTGGAGAAGGGGTTTATCCGACCCAGTGTATCTCCTTGGGGAGCACCCGTGTTGTTTGTGAAAAAGAAGGACGTAGCAAATTTTATTGCTCACTGCACACGATGCCAACAGGTGAAAGTTGAGCATCAACATCCTAGCGGACTTCTGCAACCACTCCCTATTCCGGAATAGAAGTGGGATCATATTACTATGGATTTTGTGTCCGGTTTTCCCAAGTCACCGAAAGGCTCTGATGCTGTCTGGGTCATAGTGGACAGATTGACCAAGTCTGCTCATTTTCTACCTGTCAGGACCACTTATAGCTTAGAGAAGTTTGCCGCATTGTACATTCAGGAAATTGTACGCTTACATGGCACACCATTGTCCATTGTATCCGATCGAGATCCCCGATTTGTGTCACGATTTTGGAAAAGTCTACAGGAGGCACTCGGCACGGAACTCAAGTTCAGTACAGCATATCACCCGTAAACTGACGGGCAATCTGAAAGAGTGATACAGATGTTGGAGGATATGCTGCGACTGTGTGCACTGGACTTCAAAGGAAACTGGGCAGAGCATCTGTGTCACGACCCGAAATCCACCCTATGCGGATCTCGTGTCGCGGGGCCGACCCGAAAGCCGTCCCTACTTTTTCCATTCCTGTATCATAGTACTAATATGCAAATTACTAAAACCTCACACAATAACAGCGGAAGTCTTATCAGTAATAATACATCAGCGAAAGTCTTTCAATACACAATGTTAGCGAAAGTCTTTACAATACATAATATGGTTCTACATAAACAAAATAAGAACCAACATGACCAGCACCCGAGGGTGGTGAATACATGGGAGAACTAAAACATAAACTGATGCATTTTCTCAAATGTCCTTCTACGTCTTTAGACTCCTACCGGGGTCTCGCGGCATCAATACCTGAAATGGGGGTGAGGAGGGTGGAATGAGCTACAAGAGCCCAGCAAGTAAATACAGATCTCTGACACTGGTATCGAGGATCATAAAAGAATATGAATCCAAGAATAAGAATATGATAGCCAATCACAAAAATAAGATGCTATAATAGCCAATGGGAACAGTTGCCATAAAGGCCAATAAACAATAGAACACAATGTACAATTAGGAGTAAGGGACATAACATCAACATAAAACTCTTAACATGTGAACAGTGGCAAATGAACAGTGGGATCACAATGTGTAATCAGTAGGAATGGCATAACAATGTCCTGGAATTCTCGACGATAATACAATAACAAGAAAGTACTGCCATTATAATTGATCACAATAAATCGATCAAGGAATATCTCGCAATACAAGATAATCACAAGAACAATGTAATTCAACAATTATAGTTGAGCAATCGTATAAGAGATGCTTTTGTTCTATGTCAGGGCTTGATATGCCCTCGGTCCTTGGGGGCCCGGTTTACCCCCTTCAGTGCATTCCAGTGTATGGCCATATGTCCGTTCACGGACTCGACCCGAAGGTCTTCAGTGAATTTAAAAGCATCGGATGGATATTGTGACTGAGCACAAATCCAGTATACATAAACATTTCATGATCATAAATGATTCCATAGGAGTATATAAAAATGGAATATCATCAATTCAATGAAAACATAACAATAGGCATTTCAAAACACGGTTCAACATGATAACAATGGTACAACAATAAATCAATGTCCACCAGATAGAACAATATCACGTTATGGAGACAATAACATCAGATACGCTCAGGAGTACAAGTTTGGCAGTAAAAGAATGAACTTGGCTTGATAACACCACATGGAAGAGAAAGGGTATCTACTTACCTCTAATGCGTTGCTAAATCAGTCTCCTGTAGGTTTGCCTTTTCCCGTTGAGTTCCCTATATATCAGTAAATACGTTTCAGAATAATTTCTATTCACCAGATTCTATGCCTTGCTATGATCAGTATTTCTAATACTTATTTAGACTTTTATATGTCCGTTGTTCTCGGAACCTCTTTTCATAATTTTGACATTACCAATAGATTCGGAAGGTTCAGAAGAATAAAAATTCACTAATTATTTAATTCAATCGGAGTCCATTTGACTCACCTATGAAGCAGGGGTATTTTGGTCATTTTTACATGTCGTAACTTTTCGGGACTCCGTCTCGTGAAACGGACATCACCATTGGACTCAGAGCATCCGAGATAATAAAAATTGACTATTCATTTGCCCTATTTGGACCTCGTTTGACCCACTTTTGAGTCAGGGGTATTTTTGTAAAATTTACATTTCTCTATTGGGCCTTAGTGGAATTATCTATAACTTTTGGGGTTAAAATGTAAATAGCCAGAGTTGCGGTCTGAACCATTGGGTTCACTGACTAGAAACCCTAACCGGTTCGGTTCTTCACTGAACCAAACGGTTCAGTTAAATTTAGAGAACCGGATTAACATATCCACCCTAACCACCTTATCCATGGTTTGGATAACCCCCAAACGCCATCTCTATTTATTGTCCCTGCAACCAAACAGCCCAAAACCCATTTAATTTCAAAATCCAAAACGACACAGTATCATGCCCCATTCATATCCGGTCGGGTACCGACCCGATCCAAACCCGGATCCGTCTAGACTTAACCCGATAACCCCCCACGCTTTTCCGGTCATCTCCCCCAAAGCTCCGGTGAGCAAACAGGAGGGTTCCGTCACCTTCTCCGGTGACGGCAACCACTTTCCGATGGTTTTTAAACCCATTTTCAATGCAGTTTTATTCCCTTCACTTCAAGGATCTCGAATCCACCCTCGGTTTCCATTGAAGCCCTCCCCATCATCACGAAATAGGGGTTTAACATTTTCGGCCGATTTTCCGGCCATGTGGATTCTTTTATTTCATGACGTTTAAATCACGGTTTTGGCTCAAAAATGTTTCTAGTGTGTTTCTACACTTGTGTAGGTCATTTCTAACAACTCAAAACAAGTTTTTAAACATAAAGTTCATGGAACCCGATTATCCTCCCGAACCTGCAACTCAAATTTTCTCTATGGTTTCTACACCATTTAGCTTCATTCTTTTTGCAATAATTCCTATATTTCATGCTTGTTCAGACCCCATAATTATATCTAAGCTTTATGCTTTAAATCGAAATAACAGAACTGAAATCAATTACCTGGGTTTCGGATTTTGAGCTCACTGTGACTCTCCCACCTTTCTGTTTCTGAACCAATCTCTCTCCCTTCTTCTCCCCTTGAGTTCCTGAGCCTTCTTTCCTTTTCTAACCTCTCATCTCTCAAACCCGTATACATATATATATGTATACAAGACACTCACCGCCTCTTCTCTCTCTACCTTATCTCTCTCCCTTCCCATCTCTTTCTTCATTCCCTTTAACCAATCCCCCAGTCGGTGGCCCTTGCCACTTGTAGCTGCGGTGGCAGCACACCCATGCACAAATAACACCTCACACATAGTTTTCTCTCTCTCTCTCTCTCCTCCTCACACGTTGCACCCTAACCCTCTCTTGCTGATTTCCCACTCGGTGGCTTTGCCACCTCCTCATCATGCAAGGCCCACATGACACACACTTTACATACCTAGTATATATATATATGCAACCGTATACACATATATACATATATAAATAATATTACATTGATACATTATGTATGTATAGATATTACATATATATTTCCATTTAATTTTGTGCATGCACGTATTACATAATTCAATTGGCGGTTTATTCGGGTAATGAAATATTTTATAGCCCGGTCCAGCCCGGTGCACATGCTATATCCCGGATCGGGATATTACAATCTGCCACTTGTCGAGTTTGCCTATAATAACAGTTACCAAGCCAGCATTAAAATGGCACCATATGAGGCACTATACGGGAGGAGGTGCCGATCTCCACTTTGCTGGATTGAAGCCGGTGAACAGAAGCTGCTTGGGCCAGATTTAGTCCAAGCCACCACGGAACAAATTCAGAGGATCCGGAACAGACTGCAAACGGCCCAGAGCCGGTACAAAAGCTATGCCGACAATCGGAAGAAGGATCTTGAATTCCAAGTAGGCGATCTTGTGTTTCTTAAAGTGTCGCCACTAAAGGGAGTACTTCGATTCGGCAAGAAAGGCAAGTTGAGTCCTCGTTACATTGGTCCTTTTGAGATTTTAAAAAGAGTTGGCCCGGTTGCATATAGTCTGGCATTACCACCTGAGTTGGACAAGGTACACCGTGTGTTTCACGTATCCATGTTACGGAAGTGTATACAAGAACTGGGGCAAATCGTCGAGTATGAGCCACTCAAGTTGAGAGAGGACTTAACGTATGAAGAACGGCCAGTCCAGATCCTTGACCGGAAAGAAAAGACTTTGCGTAACAAGGCAATTCCGTTAGTCAAAATCTTGTGGAGAAATCACACTAGTGAAGAAGCAACCTGGGAACTTGAAGCTGAAATGCATGAAAAATATCCCGAGTTGTTTACTTGATATTATAGACTGAGTTTTGGGGACAAAACTCTTCTGAAGGGGGGGAGGATGTAACACCCCAATTACTTGACTGGCATGTTTTGTGTATTGAAAACTGTTTTGGAAATGAAATGTCGGGTTTAGCTAATTTAATGTCTATTTTTAATAGTGATAAAACTCGAATTAGTTAATTATGGGAAACTCGAGAAAATAAAAACTGACATTGGACCTTGGTTAATGAAAGATATTCTGAGTAGGAAGTGACAGAAAGAAACCGCACTGAAAAAGGAGTTACGGATTGGGAGTTAAGGCCAAAACAGTGAAACTGGAATTCTGCGACAACCAAACAGGGCCTTAACCAGAAAAAAATAGGAGAAAATGGTCACTTGGGAGGCCAAGGGAAATTGAACCCTTGACCTACCAAGGTAGGTAAAATCTGTCCCAAAAAGTTACCAACTAGGCTGTTGGTTACTTTGTGCATATATACAGCAATATATGTATATAACCTATAATCTTGCCCAAGCCACCACCCAAATTGGCCAATGGCCTTGCATGCATTCCCTTCATCATGGCCCTCCATCACCTCCATCAGGTGAACAGCCACTAACCCCACTAAGGGCAGAGATACACTCATATATGGGTATATGTATAACCATATATGTGTACAAGTCTTGAGATATATATATATATACATATATTTAATCTCACATGAAAAGGGGTCCTTTTAGAAATCTGATACAACTAGTTGGTAGGTGTGTGCAAACGTGAGGGATAGAGAGAGAGTGAGGGTGAAGTGTGGAGAGAGAGAGAGAAGGGAGATTGTGCATGCAAGTGAGATAGGGAATTGGCAATTGAAGTAAAGGCTTGAGGTTGCATGCATGACCTGAGGAACATGAGGAAGCACTGTGTGAAACCCTGAGTCAAGCCATAGGAGAAGAGAGTCTCTGTTGAAGGTAAACTCCAAATGTAATATCCCGACCCGGGATACCGGGTCATATGGCACGTAATTCGAGATTAAAGGAAGTTTGTGTAAAAATATTTACACCAAAGGAAATAATTAATTAAATAATTAATTATTTATTAATATGAAATTATTAACTCTAATTATGATTAAATAAATTTGAATACACAAACACACACTTTATGGTGTATTGTGTGTATGATATAAAGTGTATAAAAATATATATATACACATGTCCATGTATAAGTATGTATATATAAATAGTTAAAATAATTATTTTATATACAATTCATGAAGGCATGTATAAGTATAATTATGTATGCAGGTATGTACATAGATATATTATATATGTATTTTTAATTGTTCATATATATATTTATATACATTTATATAGATATACATGGGTAAGTATGAACAGTGCACAAGGTGTGTGTGTGTCGGTTGAGCTGTGTGTGTGTGTGTGTCTCCATGTGTTGGTATGAGTGAGATATATATATATATATATATATATATAATATACAATATACAAAATATCAAGGATCCATTTAATGAAAGGTGCCAAAATGAAAAAGTAGAATTAATGAAGTGTAAGATGGATGATAAGGTCAAGAATGAGGGCTGAAAACGTGTAGAGAGAGAGAGGGAAAATGAAGAGAGAGAGAGGTCGGCTACCTTGTTTTAAAAGCCAAACATGCAAAGCATGTTGTTCTCTCATGAAAGAAACCAAAGAAGAAGAACTGAGGAGATAGAGGAAGAGTTTGGAGCAAGAAAGAAAGAGAAATAGTGGTGAAAGGTGAGAAAAATTCAAACTTTCAACTTTTTCTCTCTCTAGAATTTCTCTAAGTATAAGCTGATTTAAAGTTTCATTTTATGTATATGATATATAGAACATATTTACACTTGTTTAGCTATGGATTTTGAGCTTCAAAACACCCAAAAACACCTAACCCAAGAGCGACAGCCATTGAAGACCTTGCCCATAGCAGGTCTGAACCAAGTTTCTTTAAGCTTGATTTAGCTTATCAAGGCTTCAAGAAGAAGCTATGAGGGTTATAAAAACTCATAGCCGCGACCAAAAATCATAAGAAATGGACCTCTAATAATGAGTTGCAGGTTACGGGTGTAAGACCCAATTCTTTTAACTTTGTGTTAACTTGATATTTAAGAATGAGATATGGATCCCCATGAAGAGGGGATCATAACAAGCCAAAGATTATGAAAAACCATCAAGAAATGAACCTATACGACCGAAATAACAGTTGGGGTTATCATGTCAAAAATCGAATAGATGAAGGAGTTTTAAAGCTCAAAATGAATGCCAATCGATTTGTATAAACCTTAGGGATAATTTGGGACAAAAATAGTCGAGCTTGGAAGAGTAAAACGTCACGAAATAGAAGAAAATGGATTCGGAAATTAGGGTTTCAGTAGGGTTCTCTTGGGGAAGACGATGACGGGTTGACTCGTTTTTAAAAAAATGGGGCTGAGTCGACTCGGACAGGTGGCAGCCTCTGGGCTTGCCACCGATTAATTAGAACGGCGTCGTTTTGTATTGTCGGTTAAAAATAAAAAGAGATATAGGGCTGACGTCATGATGACGTCAGTCACATGTAAGCAGACCGGCTAAACCGGTTGGTTTATGACTAGACCGGACGGTTCACTTAAAATTAAACCAAACCCTTTGGTTTTCAAGTTATTTAAAATAAAATAAAACCAATACTTTACTTAATTGCGGATTGACCCCAGAACTTCTGGACAATCCTACTGTTGCCCAAATTATGAAAGTTTTATGCATTTGGACCCCTGGAAAAATAATTAAATAATTAAATAATTAATTTAATTATTTAATAAATAAGGTAAAATGACTATTTTGCCCTTGGGTCATAAATAGAGTAAACGAAGTCCAAATTAAGCATATGAATAGTGTATTTTTACTATTTTGGACATTCTGAGACTAATGGTAGGGTCCGTTTTACGAGACGGAACCCGAAAAATAAAAACACGTAAGGGGTAAATGACCAAAATACCCCTTGACCAAAAATTAACAAGTTATTAGTGTATTCTTACTATCTTGGACCTTCTGAGTCCAATGGTGAGGTCCACAACACGAGGCGGGGTCCCGAAAAATAAAGACACTTAAAGGGGTAAAATGACCAAAATACCCCTGGTACCCCTAAAGCCAAAATGAAATCAGAGAAGGTCTAAATTGACTTTCCTTGACATCCCGGACTCAAAAATGGAGTCCAAATTACGAAACGAAGTACAGAAAAATATGACGCGTAAAACGGTAAATGACTATTTTGCCCTTTTACATATAACAGTCCGAATTAAATGTTACGAAAGCCTAAACCGACTTTCTTCGACACTTCGGACTCAATGGTAGAGTCTATTCGACCTAAAGAAATGTCTAAAATAAAAAGACATAAAATTTGATGAATAGCATCTGTTAGATGACTATGAATTGAAATGATGCCAAAGTACTATTACTGAGGCAAGTACAAGAAACGAAATACGAAAAGACACGACACGTAAACACGTCAAATAAATAACTTTAAATTAAAGTTAATGGAACTTCCAGAAGAGTATAAATTGAAGTAGATTCAATTTCTAACACATTAAATTGTGTCATAGGTTAAGAATACGAGTTACGTTAAGTACATATGAATTTATGAAATCATTGTAGGATCAAATACGATTTAAGCATAAGTTAAGGAATATCGAAATGATATTACGATGAATATGAAGTTGATGAGATGTTTATGAATTGTTCTTAGGAACTACCAGGAAAGTGGGAAAGCGCATTATTAGCACTAACCCTAAAGAACCAAGGTGAGTAACCCTGTGTTTGAATTGGAGATTTAACTCCATGATTTAAAAAGAATTTAAAGTATAAGATATGAAGTATTTGAAGTTTCAAATTCAGTATTTACATGATTCAGTTTTTAATTGTTCTGTTTTAGAAATTCATTGTGACATGCTTAGTGATTGGTTTCTGCAACAGTTTTTCCTTCAAATACTTTCCAGCATGTCTAGTTAAAATGCAATTATTGTTAAATATTCTGAATTTGCTTATTTCAAGTATACGAATGTTTATTACGAATTTATGAAAAGTATCTATAAGACAAGTCATATGATAAATGTTTTACAAGATGAATGGTGCATAAGCACTTAGACAGGATTCTGAGTTTTCAGTTGCCCTGTAAAATAGGCAGGATTTTGGGTTGTACGGAACCCAATTGCCCTGTAAAATGCCAGGTAGCAGGATCTAATCCCCCAGGCATGAGATATCTCTATTGATAAGTAAGATGGGAGTCCGGTTCGAAACGGATTCCACTAATGGAAGTGATAAGATGACAAATGGTTTGAAAATGGAAGCAAGTTTTTACTCTCATTTTCAATATGCATATGTTGAGTTTTATATACTCTATTTAAGAAATACATGATATGGAATATGTTTTAAAAGTTCACATGTATAAGTATAGCTTGAATACTTTAAATGTTTCAAAGCTATTGTTTTACGAAATACAATATGTTTTGAGTTATAGACTCTATTTGACGAAGTATAAGTATAGCTTGAATACTTTAATTGTTTCCAAGCTATTGTTTTACGAAATGCATATGTTTTGAGTTATATACTCTATTTGACGAAGTATAAGTATAGCTTGAATACTTTAAATGTTTCAAAGCTATTGTTTTGCGAAATGCAATATGTTTTGAGTTATATACTCTATTTGACAAGTATGAGTTTAGCTTGAATACTTTAAATGTTTCAAAGCTACATGATTTAAGGAATACATATATTCTGTATTCAAAGTATACGAACAATTGGCGGTGATTATTTTACAAACTCTTATGTACTAAACCACTACTAATTGAAAACCCCATGACGAATGCTGGAATTGCTCACAAGCTTAGATTAGCTTACCCGGACTTTGTTCGGACCCCCCCTTTCAGGTAATTAGCAGCAGTCTTGACTTGAGGACGTTGATGATGAATCTGCTGATTTTGGGAAGATATGTTTAAGAAGTTTCTCTTGAGAAACCTATGAACTCTAGTAGTACATTTTGTATTAGTAGATAATGTAAGAATATGTATTAAGCCTCAGGGCAACTGAACATGTATTGTATTAATGTTATAAGTCTTTAAGTTTTTAGTTATACTCTGAATGTGTAACCATGTATGCTATGTATGGAGCGGCAGTACCGAACGGATGTGCATAATTTAAAAATGATAAAAGAAAAAGAAAAAGTTTTTCACGCTTCCGCAAAACGTATGTTGCACTTCTATTCGATACCGCTGCATATGCGAGCCTTGTCTCGGGGCCCTCGGGTCTCGGGGCGGCGATCGCGATCCGGTGATCCGCTTAGGGTGGGTTTCGGGTCGTGACACCAAACTTACCTCATTCTTTCATTTTTAAATTTTGAACTATTTTGATGAGTTGCTACGGTTATGGACTGCATGCATGGTTATTTTTGACCCTAAGAACTAGTTTGGAGCATACTGTGTGTGTTGGAGGTGTTAGAATGGTCAAGAACCATGAGAAACTGAAGGTGACCTCCATTAATGGACCTTGGAATACCAGGTCTGAATCGACCATAGCAGAATGGAACCTTGAGTGTCAAGACCTGAAATAGACCCCAAAAGGATCTCAACCATCTACCTACGTGACCCCAGAACACTGTATAGCCCCACGAATTTCAAATTATTCCTACGGGTTTAAAACTCAATTTGTCGATGCATGCAACTAAACTGAAAAATAAAAACGGGGGCTCGATCCTTATGCTCTGTAGGTCACGTAGCTTCAAAAAACACACAAAATGGTTGAGAAATAAGGATGTATTGTTGAGTTGCAGGTACGGTTAGCATGGTTTATTCTCACCATTTGAGTTGATTTATTGTTGGTTTATGAATGCCAAAATGATGGCAAGAATATTTACAGCATATATGAATGAAAAACAGAGAGAACTCGTGTGTTAAAACTCATGAAATAGAAAGAGAAAATCTGCAGATTTTTAGGGCAACAGTAACCAGGGGGTTGGGGACGATGACCAGAACCGGGTCGGGTCGGACCGGGTGTCGGGTCGGATCCCGACCCGATTAAGAAACGGGTAGACCGTTTAAATGAAACTGTGTCGTTTTATTAAACTGATTTTTTTAATTAAGTTAGGGCTGACGTCATCATGACGTCAGCAAGGCGACTAAACCGGTTGGAGCCGGACTGAACCGGACCGGTTCAGTTGCAAAGAGACTGAACCCTTTGGTTCAGTTTTGAACTTTTAAATATTTACAAACTGACCCCCACTGTTTGACAGAATTATACTAAGGCCCAGATTTTGAAAATCTTATGCAATTATACCCCTGAAAAATTAATTAAAATAATAAAATAATTATTTTATTATTTTATTAAAAGGGGATAATTACTATATTGCCCCTGGACCTTAAACAAGTCAAACCAAGTCCGAATTTAATAATTGAATAGTGTAATCTTACTATTTCGGGCATTCCGGACTCAATGGTGGAGTCCGATTTGTGAAACCAAGTCCCGAAAAATACAGATATGTAAAGGGTAAATGACCGTACTGCCCCTAATGACACATAGAGCCAAATTTCACTGAAAGATAGTCCATTTTAACTATGTTGGACATTCCGGACTCAATGGTGAGGTCCGTGACTGCAAATAAAGTACCGAAAAATACAACATATGAAATTACCATAATACCCCTGACACTGTACAAGGCCCAAATGAAATCCGATTTCAACGGAATTAATACCAGTGATAGACCTGACACTTGTGAGACTGTATACATGATTAGATGACAAACCCGAGACAGAAATTATGTGACGGCAAAAATGACCAAAATACCCCTGTCATACCCGAACCCAGATTTAAAAGCCGAGAGAAGTCTAAATTGACTTTCTTCGACCTTCCGAACTCAATGGTTAGGTCCATAATATGAAAATCAGAACCGATAAATGTGTGAAGGCATCTGTTCTAACATGTTAAGCTGTGATCTAGGTAAAAATATCACTTAAACTACCATGGACAAACAGGGCAAGAAATTCACCATCATGACTAAGGCCCAGAGGTTAGCCGATAAGAAACAGCAAGAGTTTATGCAAGAATTACTGAGGCAGCAAAGAGTTATTGAGCGCCATATTAGAATAGCTAAGTCCACTGAAATCGTTTCCGTCCAGCCCTTCATATATAAGGCACGTACTAAGGAAATGATTGCTGAGGCCAAGATGAAAAAACAGGAAGATACTGAAACCCTAAGCCAAATGCTTAAGAGGTAAGACCTATGAACTAGCCACTATAAGTTAGTTCCATGAAACCCATCATAGGGTAGACTTACTCAGTCTAAGGTCATGAGTTGATAAATCTTTATAAATTGTTTTAGGCTTAAAGAAAAAAAAAGGAAGGCTCCGTTCATAGCTTCAAACTCAAATATTGAAGGTGAGTAACTTCTGACACTGTTTAGTTATTGCTCCTTGATCTGCTAAATTGTTTCGAATACCATATGTTTTAAATGCAATTGTTTTAAATGCATGCTTTTATCACCGATGACATGGTTTTTAGTTTCTCAAATGATTAACTATACTTCTGATTGATATGCTAGCACTCTGAACCGTTTATCTATTTTGATCTATTGAACTTGACTTGGATTTATTGAACTATTAATTCCAAACTGATTTAATTACCATGTGGTTTAAGCAAAGATTGAATTCGAAACTCTTGCCTGGATATCTGTGTTACTCACTGGGCTTTTTAAAGCTCATTCCATTATTTTAATAATTTCAGGGGAACTCTCAGATGGACAGGTTTAGCAGGTCCGAACTTAGGGGGAAAATGTTGGAGACCCCCAGATAAAATGATAACCCATTTTTGTGAATCTATACCATTTTTGTACTTTTTGTGTAACTGAACAGATTATGACCTTTTGTGGTGAAACTGTTTTGTAATCTTGATTAAGATAGGACTGACTATGATGTATCCTGAATGCTCTGCCAAGTATATATGTATGCATTCTCTTGTGAAAATTCCGCTGCTTAAATTATATATGTTGAATGCATTATGCTTGGGATTTAGATCGGAATGGCCTGTGGTTAGGATTACCGTCGGGGTTTTGTTTTCAAAAAAAAAAAAAAAAAACTGATAAAACCCGATGGGTGCCTAACTGGCCTTTGTCACGTGCCCCAAATCCGTACAGGGTGGGTCTGGGGGATGTGACATGCAGACTGAGGCTATCCAATTTACCATGGCCCATAGAGTTCGATTTGAGCTCTTAAACGAATGTAGAAAGGATTCCTAAACCTTCAGTAGTCGAGACCACTCAAAACAGAAAGAAAAGACATCTTGAAAAGTCACAAAATTGAAAAAGTTTGAAAACTTCAACTACGGCAATAGTGGCCCTGCACGATGGAGAAGACGACGAGTCGACTGAGTCGACTCGCCCAACTCGCTCAAACCTGTCGCGTTGACTCAGACACGTGTCCACTCACGGACGTGCCACTGCATTAGTCGGACGGCGTCGTTTTGAGAGAAATAGGTTTTATTTTAATTTGAATTAGGGCTGTTTGGTTACGACCACAAAAAATTGAAAATTGGTTGAGGATAGCCCAGACCGTGGATAAAAGGGGTAAGGGTTTTATTGTACTCTTGTTTACTGAAGGAACCTGAACTGGCTGGTTTAGTGGATAATATGACCGGTTTAGGGTTTTAAGTATAAAACCCATTAGTTCAGACTGAAACTTTGTTAAATTGTACTTTGACCCCAACTGTTTTGCATAATTGTGTTCTGGCCTAGCTTCTAAAAAATTAATGCATATTGGCCCCTGAAAAATAAATAATTAATAAAATTATTTATTAAATTATTTTATTTATTAAGTAAAATTACTATTTTTCCCTTGGACATTATATGACTCAAACGAAGTCCAAATTAAATAAATAAATAGTGTATTTTTACTATTTCGGGCATTCCGGACTCAATAGTGGAGTCTGATTTAGGAAATTAAGTCCCAAAAAATAAAGACACACAAATGGTAAATGACTGTACTGCCCCTAATGATACCTAGGGCCAAATAACAATAAAAGATAGTCCATTTTGATCTTGTTGGGCACTCCGGACTCAATGGTGGGGTCTGTACTAGCAAACGAAGTACCAAAAAAAGTGATTCGTTAAATTACCAAAATGCCCCTGATATACTCGAAGCCAAATAAAAAGTCGAGAGGGCCTAGATCAACTTTCTTCGACGTTCTGGACTCAATAGTGAAGTCCATATTGTGAGATAAAGTACGAAAAAATATGAGATGTAAACATGTGTCGTAATAAAACCAAACTTAAAAATTTTAAAGTTTCCAGATGAGTATAAATTAGAATGAAGTTTAATCCCTAACACGTCAATTTTGTTTTAGATAATAATTATCATGGATAAGACTCAAAAGGTTATAGATAAGAAGCAACAAGAATTCATGGAAGATTTGTTATGGCAATAAAAGGTAATTGCCAGAAAAATAAGGATCGCCAAGACGACTGAAATCGTCTCAGTTAGGCCATTTATATATAAAGCCCCAATCGTCCCAATGGGACGGCTTATAAAAGAAGCTGCAGCAATAAGACTTGCTGAAGCAAAATTAAAGGAAGAAGAAGAGGAACGAGAAAACACCGAAACATTAAGTGAAATGCTATGGAGGTTAAAAAAGGGCAAAGGAAAAGTACAACAATAGCACAACCCCGAGGGATCAAGGTGAGTAATCCTACACTTTGAAGTGGAGGTTTTAATCTCCATGGATTCTGAAGAAGTTTAAGTTCAAAAATTCTGAAGAGTTTTTATATCTGCTATATTTCAAATTATAAACTCTCGTATTTATATGCTTTATATTCCAACGTTTTATCATAATCATTTATAAATTCTAACATGGCATGCAAATTTACTTCTTGACATTTTCGACAAATGATACGTTTATTCTCTACATGTCCATGTAATTGTAAGTTTTATTAAATGCCTCTTGAATTAAATGTTTTTACTCTGTCTGTGCTTTAATAAATTCCTGTGCATCGTGATTTAAATTCCCGAAGCTCTTATGTCAAATGTTTCAAGTATTGTCCTCCAAATATTTAAAAACCTAGTTAAATTGTCCGTGTTTTGAATACACATGAAAATTCATTATCTTATTGAAGTCATGTTTTTAATTGTACATGAAAGGCATTTATTGAAGAACCCACTCTTTTTAAATACTCATAAAAATCATTTCATGAAGAAGTCATGTTTTTGAAAGATAATTGTGCATAAGCACCAAGTAATGATATTGGGATTCCTTTGGAACTCAATTGATATGAAGAATGCCCGGTAGCAGGATCTGATCCCCCAGGCATGAGATATCTCCACAAGAAGTAAGACTGGAATCTGGTTCGAAACAGATTTTCACCTAATCCAAGTGAAAAGATGAAAATGTTTTCAGAAATGGTAGCAGGTTTTTAAACCCCATTTATCTGAATTGGGTTGTTACATAACCCCATGTCTTAAAGAAGAAGAAGTTTGCATCCTCCTATTTTCATGAAAAGGATTTCATGCATTTTGTTTACAAGTAAATGTTTCAAACATTCATGGCCACTAAATGGCCACCCTGTATGTATAACAAGTTTCAACTACATATTTAATGCCTCACTCGAATGCTTTTAAATGCTTCGTGTTACAAGTTCCATGAAGTTCCTTGTACTTGCATACGTGAAATGTCTAGTTTTACTGGAATGCTTTAAATGCTTCGTGTTACATGGTTTGAAGATTTCTATACTCTGTATTTGAAGTATATGTATAATTGGTCGTGTATGTTATATGAAGTCTCTCTCTTAAACCAACCCACTACTAGTTGAGAGCCATAACAAAGTACTGGAATTACTCACTGGGCTTTTTAAAGCTCACCCCATTCCCTAACATTTTTCAGGTGATGACGATGGATGGGATGTAATACCCCGACCCGAGAATGTCGGGTAATGAGGCACGTTTTACGAGGTTATGAAAAATGAGTGTAAAAATTTTGCCCTTAAGAATATGATAAATTAATTTATTAATATGAGAAATTAAGTATTTGTTATAATTAATATAAAATGTGATGATTAATAAAATATAATTGAATAACTAATTTATTAATGAATTAAACATAAGAAATTAATTAAGTATATATATATGTGTGTGTGTGTGCATGGAACCGTGAGTGTGGGTGTGTGTGTGTAGTATATATATTATATATATATATATACATATTTTATATATACTTGGAGACAAGGAGGTATGGTTGGAAGTGAGAGGAAGTAAGGTACCTATGTACAATATATGTATAATATATGTTGTTAGGTGAAGGGGAATGAAAGAAGGCATGGTGAAATCAGAAAGTATGGGAGGTATGGGTTGATTTGATGGAGAATGGGAGTGAAGTGATGGCCATAGATCCTTATACACATATGTACACAATCATATACACACCTTATTACAACACACGAAAGGAGAGAGAGAAGTTCTGAAGGGAATACAGAAGCTAGAAGGGAAAGAGAAATGAGAAGAATGAGGAAGGAACACCATCTCTTAAGGTAAACCCACAAAATCCCATACTTCCTCTCTCTAAAAGTTAAGCAAGTATACAAATTTTCTTAGCTTTGTTTATGCATGTAGGAGGTCTAGGATGTATTAAACTTAAATAAGCATGGAAATCTGGCCTCTAAACAGTCCAAAACACCAGGTTCGTACATGGCTGCCATGGATAGACCTTAGATGAACAGACCTGAAATAATCAAAACCAAATCAGGTTTTGATCACCGAGACCTCAAATATACCCTCTAAAGATGTTTAAAACCTATACTAGCGATCAAAAAGCCAAAGGGAAGCCTATCAAAAATCAAGTTGCAGGTTCGAGGTGGAAGATCCAACCTTCCAACCGTGACTTAAATCCCACTTTAAAGAATGGGATATGAAGCCTTAGGTCAAGAGCATCACAACAAAACAAATACCATTAAATTTGGCTCAGAAATGAGCATGAACCGTGGGTTTACAGTTCGGATTATCCAACCTTCAAACGAGCTAATGAGACCTTTTGATCCCTTAAATAAATGCCAAAACAATCCATGATGTTTTAGAAACGTTTTGGAGTAAAAACAGTAGGGTTCCATTGAGCAAAAATGCACGAAAATGAAAAGCATGAAAACCTGCAACTAGGGCAACACTGGGGAAGAAATGGGGGAGAAGATGAACAGTGATGGTTCGGGTCAAAACGGGTTCGGGTCGGAACCCGACCCATCGCATAAAACGGGTAAGTAGGACGGTGTCGTTTTGCCTTAGGTTTTAAAATTTAAAATATTAGGGCTGACGTCATCCTGACGTCAGCATTACTTGTAAACCAACTGAACCGGTTGGTTTACAAACGGACCGGACCGCTCCACTTAAAGTTGGACCGAACCCACTGGTTTTCTAGTTTTAATTTAATTAACCAAACCAAAACTTCTTGTATTTACGGATTGACCCCAACTGTTTTACGGATTTATACTGTGGCCCAATTTTTGGAGAAATCAAACAAATATGCCCCTGGAAAAATAATAAAATAATTTATTAAATTATTTTATTAAATAAGTAAAATTACTAAATTACCCTTGAGTCCCAAATAAGTCAAACAAAGTCCAAATTAAACATATGAATAGTGTATCCTTATTATTTTGGATATTCTGAGACTAATTATAGGGTCCGTTTTACTAGATGGAACCCCAAAAAATAAAGACACGTAGAGGGATAAATGAACAAAATACCCCTTGTCCAAAATTAACAAGTTATTAATGTATTCTTACTATCTCGAACCTTCTGAGTCCAATGGTGAGGTCCACAACATGAGATGAGGTCCCGAAAAATTGGAAACCCGTAAAAATGCTAAAATGACCAAATTACCCCTGGTACCCCTAAAGCCAAATTGAGACCAGAGAAGGTCTAAATTAACTTTTTTTGACATCCCGGACTCAATAATGGAGTCCAAATTACGAAATGAAGTACAGAAAAATATGACACGTAAAATGATAAATGACCATTTTGTCCTTTTACATATAACAGTCCAAATTAAATTCTAAGAAAGCCTAAACTTACTTTCTTCGACGCTCCGTACTCAATGGTAGAGTCTATTTGACCAAAAGAAATGTCTAAAATAAAAAGACATAAAATTTGTTGAATAGCATCTGTCAGATGACTATAAATTAAAGTAATGACAAAGTACTAATCTAAGGCGTATACAAGGAAATGAATTACGAAAAGACATGACACGTAAATATGTGAAGTAAATAAATTTAAATTAAAGTTAATGGAGCTACCAGAAGAGTATAAATTCAAATGAATTTAATTTCTAACACATTAAATTGTGTCATAGGTTAAGAGTACGAGTTAAGTTAAGTACATATGAATTATGAGATCATTTTAGGATCTAATAAGATTTAAGCATAAGTTAAGGAATATCGAGATGATATTACAATGAATGTGAAGTTGATGAGATGTTTATGAATTGTTCTTAGGAACTACAAGGAAAGTGAGAAAGCGCATTATTAGCACTAACCCTAAAGGACCAAGGTGAGTAACCCTGTATTTGAAGTGGAGATTTAACTCCATGGATTTGAAAAGGTTTTAAGTTCAAAAGATACGAAGCATTAAATTCCAAATTCAGTATATTACATGATCTCTGTTTTAAATTATTTCTGTTCTTACAAACCCTATTGTGACATGCTTAGTAAATGTTTTCCTTACAGTTTTCTCAAAAATGTGTTTCCAGCATGTCTAAGTTAAAATACAAATCTTGTTAAATATTCTGAGTTTGCCTATTTCAAGTATACGAATGTTTATCACGAAGTTATGAATGTTATGTTTTAAAGTACTCACGAGAAATATCTATTTGACATACTCATATGTTAAATGTATTTGAAATGCAAGATAAATAATAAGCACATAGGTAGTGTTGTGGGTTGTACGGAACTCAATGGACCTATCATGTGTATAAGCACATAGGTAGTGTTGTGGGTTGTACGGAACTCAACGGACCTATCATGTGCATCATCACATAGGTAGTGAGTAGGGTTGTACGGAACCCAGCGGATCTATCATGTGAAATGCCCGGTAGCAGGATCTAATCCCCTAGGCAAATGAGATATCTCCACGTATATGTAAAATGGGAGTCTGGTTTGAAACAGATTCCAAGAGTTAAAGTGAGAAGAAGAAATATTTGAAAATGGAAGCAGTTTTTACTCTCATTTTCAATATGCATATTTTTTGAGTTTTATATACTCTATTTAAGAAATACATGTTATGTTATATGTTTTGAAGTTTATATGAAGATGTATATGTTAGCTTGAATACTTTTAAATGTTTCAAAGCTATCTGTTTTATGAAATGCATATGTTTTGAGTTATATGCTTTATTTGATGAAGTACGAGGTTAGCTTGAATACTTTAAATGTTTCAAAGCTATCTGTTTTATGAAATGCATATGTTTTGAGTTATATGCTCTATTTGACGAAGTATGAGTTTAGCTTGAATACTTTAAATGTTTCGAAGCTATCTATTTTAAGAAATGCATGTATTTTATGTTCAAGTATACAAGCAATTGGCAGTGAATGTTTTACAAAATCTTATGTACTAAAAACCACTACTAATTGAAAACCCCATGACGAATACTATAATTTGTCCACAAGCTTATTAGCTTACCCAGATTTTGTTCGGATCCCCCTTTCAGGTGATTGACAATAGGGCTGATTGGAAGACGATGAGGATGAGCCTAGCTGTTTTTGGAAGGGATATCTAAGTAGTTCTTTTGTTAAGTATCATGAACTTAAGTTGTAACCTTTGTTTTAGTAAGGTAGTGAACTGTTATGTACTAAGCCCCAAGGGGCAGCTGAACATGTATTCATTATAAAAGCCTTTAAGTTTTTAGTTATGCTCCGAATGTATGATCATGTGTACTATTGTAAATAGCGGCAGTATCGGACGGATGTGTAAATTTTAAAATGAGAAAAGAAAAATAAAATTTTTTTCACTCTTCCGCAACCACATGAAGCACATCTATTCGATACTATCACTTATGTACGAGCCTTGCCCCAAGGCCTCTAGGCTGAAGGGTGGCGGTCGCGATCCGGTAATCCGCCTAGGGTGGGTTTCAGGTCGTGACATGGGAGCCTTGCCCAATTTGGGGATAGGAGATTGGCAGCTCTATTTTGATTAGAAATTTTGGAAGTACTAGGACCCGTAGTTGGTCAAACTTTGATGTAGTAAATTTTGGAAAAATATGTACTTATGCCCGAGAGGCAATGGATATGTAATATATATAACTTTAAATTTTTAGTATACTCTGAATGTATATTATTTGTTTACCGCTTCGAAGAAGAAGAAGAAGAAGTGACGGTACCGAGTGGGCGTGCGAAAAGAACAAGTTGACTTAAAGGACCTGAAACCCACCCTAGGCGGATTACCGGATCGCGACCGCCACCCTTCAGCCTAGAGGCCTTGGGGCAAGGCTCGTACATAAGTGATACCATAGAGTGGTATCAGAGCACTAGGTTGACTTAAAGGAT